>CAUYQU010099625.1:0-42190 GCA_963574635.1 Cheracebus regulus
CTCCTTTTCTCTCTTTTTCTAAAATCTCTTCTTCTTTCTTTCTCTTTCATTTTTTCTTTCTTTTGCTGTTTCTTTCTTTCTCCTTTTCTCTCTTTTTCTAAAATCTCTTCCTCTTCCTTTCTCTCTTTCATTCTTTTTATAAAAAAAAATTAAAGATTAAATAATTACACTACGAGATTAATTAGAAGATAACATCAAAAAGAACTCCACATTTCAAGGTCTATGGAATATGGCCAAAACTCTCACCAAAAAAAACAAATGCAGAAATTGTCAGAAATACTTGAAAAAGCAGTCTCCTTTAGTGTTCAAAGTGTAGATTCTCCAGTCAGGTTATGAAAGCTGAAATCCCAGCTTTCCCGCTTACTTAATTTGTGTGATCGTGGAATAATTAACCTCAAGATGCTCCATTTCCTTATCTGTAAAACAGGAAGAATAATACCTATCTTTAGGGTGTTGTGAAAACTAAATAAGGAAATCCATGTGGTTTCCTTTCATAAGTGGTCTTTGAGGAGCAAGAGAGAGAAAGGGAGGTAGGGAGAGAAAGGACAAAAAATTACCATCAAAAGCGAAGCAAAAGTAGCATTGCCCCTCTTGCCAGTGCTGGGCTTTCAGTGA
This sequence comes from Cheracebus regulus, assembly GCA_963574635.1. Classification (NCBI taxonomy): domain Eukaryota; kingdom Metazoa; phylum Chordata; class Mammalia; order Primates; family Pitheciidae; genus Cheracebus; species Cheracebus regulus. Next base: position 616 of record CAUYQU010099625.1, read on the forward strand.
AGTCTGCTGAAGGGAGTCTACACAGCTAGCCAGGGGCCACTTCGCTGCTTCGTAAACCAGGGCGCCCCAGGGTCAGAGGCAAGCTGTTGACCTGTGTCCAGGGATCCCTAACTGTTGAGGCTCAGGAGTGGGACATACACGTTCTTCCTGTGCACGGCCCAGGGAAAACTGCTGAGACACATTCTACACAGTGCTTCCGAGGGTCCCCAGGGGAAGGAGCCTTCTGTGCCCTCCTTGGGGATCAGCCTTGTCACTCTCCCCTGAACTGGCTCCCTCTCTGCCTCTGGCGACCTTCCCTCTCTCACACTCCTTTTCCCAGGAATTGCTTCCCAAAGCCACCTGCACACAGCCCTGCTGCAGGCTGTCTAGGACCTCCACCCACTGGAGTACAGATGGATTAATACCACAAGCTTGGAGCCCAGTGTGGTGACACACAGTAAAATATAAGGATGCAGAGCCCTTGACTCTACGGTTCCTCCTCTAGAAATGTATTCTGCAGAAAACAATTTTGTGCACAAGAACAAAAAGATACACCCTTCCATCCGTTAGGATGAATCCATTTACTGTGTGAGTTCATCCACTTCTGTTCATCCATGTGTGTGTTCTGTTCCAGGCAGGCGGTGACAAAGACAGGTAAGACACCTACTCTCCTTGCATTCAGGGAGTTAGGCAGGAAACAACACATCATTGTTCTGGGTGAGGAAACAAAAAGAAAAAACTAGAAACATCCAAAATTAAAGGAAAAGGATTAAATAAGTTATATTGCATCCATACAATGGATTAGCATGAAGCCGTAGAAAAGCAGCAGGTCTCTATAAGTACCTATAAGGAAAGATGGGAAGGACGGATTCAATGAAGAAAGTAAGCTGCAGAACTCTACGTCTAGAGTGAGTCTATTGTTTTACAATATTATGTACTTACATCCATTCACACACGCACCAAGATTATATCTCAGATATTCTTAATGAGTTTTTCACTTTTGCCTGAGTACATAAGCCATTAGCATCCCATCCCTAGACAAGCTATGAGTTTGTTGCAGAAAGAATACAAAGAGAAAATCTAGGAATGCAAGCAGTGCATAGCCACATAATCTGCCTCTCTCTGATCTAACCCTTGTCAAACAAATAGTCATGCAGAATAAGCCTATTCAGTAAGATAATCTGCAAACTGGGTTATTGTCTTGAGAGAGAATGCTCCAGAGATTTTTTGTTTGGTTTGGTTTTTGAGACGGAGTCTGGCTCTGTCGCCAGGCTGGAGTGTTATGGCGAGATCTCTGCTCACTGCAACCTCTACCTCCCGGGTTCAGGCGATTCTCATGCCTCAGCCTCCCCAGTATCTGGGATTACAGGCACACCCTGCCACACCTGGTTAATTTTTTGTGTTTTTAGTAGAGACAGGGTTTCACCATGTTGCCCAGGGTGGTCTTGATCTCCTGACTTCATGATCTGCCTGCCTCAGCCTCCCGAAGTGCTGGGATTACCGGTGTGAGCCACCGCACCTTGACACTTCAGAGGTTTTTAACCCCCTGAGGGCTCTCTTGTGTTGGAGAAAAGAAGCGTCTTTCCCTTAGTCCCTCTGACAGCTGAGCCCGGAGACTTGCAGTTTGGCGTTTGAGGTAGGAGAGGGGAGAGGAGGACAGGAAAGGAAGAGAGGAGGGCCTCTGGGTCAGAAGGGCGGGTCTTAGTTTTCCCCCTTCTTGGCTTCAGTCCAAAGAGGAAGAAGCACACTCACTAAATCAAAGTGACACTTTTATAGCAGGCTTTTCCTCTGCTGACTCTCCAAGACTTTGAGAAGTGTTCACTCCTGGCCGGCCAGGCATGGTAGCTCACGCCTGTAATCCCAGTACTTTGGGAGGCCGAGGCGGGTGGATCACCTAAGGTCATGAGTTCAAGACCAGCCTGGGCAACATGATGAAACTCTACCTCTACTAAAAAAAAAATACAAAAATTAGATGTGGTGGTGCATGCCTGTAATGCCAGCTACTCAGGAGGCTGAAGCAGGAGAATTGCCTGAACCCAGGAGGCAGAAGTTGCAGTGAGCTGAGATCGTGCCACTGCACTCCAGCCTGGGTGACAAAGCAGGACTCCATCTCAAAAAAGAAAAAAGAAGTGCTCACTCCAGCTGCTGTCCCCAGCCTCAGGAGTGGCCACATCAACCCGGGAGCACAGCCACACAGGCATGGGTAGCTCTGGGTTGGCCTCAGTGTCGTGCGGCATCAACACTGGATGGACAGGCACTGGCTGGTCACATGCCTGCCGTACAGTGTGCAGGGATCTCAGGTGAGGGGCTTGGATGGTAGACAAGACAGGGAGAGGCTCGGGGTCTGCAGACGGTGGTGCTGCAGTGAGCTCCCCTCTGCCAGGAGAAGCCCACACTCTGCACAAGCCAGGGGAGGACCACGCTGTGATTGACAGGCCAGGCATGTGCTGCAGATGCCAGGGGGGAGTGGCCAGCAGACACAGGGACACAGCCTGGGAGTGCCAGGCCTTCTGTTCTGCTGAGGTCATTAACTGCCCTGCTTTTCCACCCAGCCCACAGGAGTGGGGAGGGGAAGGCAATTCATAAGTCTGGGCATTTTTTGTTTTTTGCTCATTACCCAGGCTGGAGTGCAATGGCATGATCTCGGCTCACCACAATCTCCGCCTCCTGGGTTCAAGTGATTCTCCTGCCTCAGCCTCCTGAGTAGCTGGGATTACAGGCATGTGCTACCACATCTGACTAATTTTGTATTTTTAGTGAGATGGAGTTTCTCCATGTTGGTTAGGCTGGTCTTGAACTCAAGTCTGGGCATGTTTTGCCTTGAGAAAGTGAGAATTACCTGAAGAAATTGTTTACATTTTCAGATCAAAATTTGAGCCACATTAAACATTAACTTAAATAATTTTTAAATTAAAAAATACAGCGTCATTAAAAATATTTCCCCTGCTAAGCAGTGGGTAAGGCTCAGTAGGATGACCAAATTAGATGTTGACAGATCAAAGAATCTACATTTTTCTCTGCACTTCTGAGTTGTAGTTTGAGTAGAAAGTCTAATAAGATTCCCAAAGCTGGGAATAGGGATGGAGCACAGGGTAATGAAGCCCGTGGCACACCAGGCAGAGATATTTTACACCTTATGCTTTTAAAATACGATTTTCAAATCAGGGCATGGAGTGGTATAAAAAGAAATCTCTGGCAAATATTTGGAAAGGAAGTTTCTCTCTTTCATGAAATCCCGTCACTCCATACTCCCTGGAGTCCTTTGAGTTTTCCCTCTATGCCCTTTAATTACCAACTCACATTTGGTTTCTAGTCTTCCTCTCAACCAATTGATCCCGAGAGACTTTTGTTTTTCTTTCTTTCCCTAGGACCTATCAACTCTCCTGAATCGGCAGGTAATGGCATGGAAAGCAAGGAGACGGTACCACTGCGCATTTCACACACCCAGCTGTTCACTCCTGGCAACCATTTGCTCAGGGAGAACCAGTATTTAAAAGATATTTGGGCAGAGGATGGGAATAAATGAACAGGCCACCCCAGGCTTCCTGCCTGGATCCCCTCGCCCTTCCCATCAGCAGGCTTTGTTGTTGAGCTTGATGTCTGCAAATCTTCCTTTCAACCCGGACGCATTTTAGGGATCTCAAAGATCCCAGACTTTGGGATCCCCAGGGATCACGCAGAGTGAAAGTGAGCTTGCCTCACCCACCCCTCCAGTGGACTGGAGCTCCTGAGGACTGTGATATCCTGGCTTCCTCCAGGGGAGGAGGTGGGGGGAAAATGAATGAGAGGGAAATGGGAAGGAAGAGAAGGAAGCATTGATGTAGTTCCTTCTGCGTCCCAAGCATCATGCTAGGTGGGTGCTCTCACACAACATAGCTCAGTTTTTTTAAGGTGGATTTTATTTTACTCGTTTAAACAGCTTTATTGAGGTATGAACCCCACCCATAGAGAGCATATTTTTACCCTCGCTTTTCAAATAAAACTGTGAGGTCTGGAGAAGTTGAGCAACTTCCCCGCCATTGCAAAGCTTTTACACAACGGGGCAGAGATTTACTGCCGAGCTGTAAAGTCTCCAGACTCTCTCACCCCCTCACAATACTGCTTCTGTCACAACAAAGAATGAAGAAAACGAGCATTCCTGGGTTAAATCCATATTTTTCCTATGGAGTAAACCATGACGAGGAATGCAAGCGGGGCTTAAGCACATATCTGCCTCTCTCTGATCTAACCTTGTCAAACCATGTGATTTCCTTTCCACACCAGAGTGGAGGGCCCTTCTCTGCCCTATGTCTGCACACCTGCAGCCTTTGTCCATAATTTGTACACTTTACTTCCTGAAAATACTGGCCTGAAATAGCAAAGATCAGATGGCGCTCCATCTGGGCTCTGTGTCCACAGAAATGTCCATTTCCTGGCTGACTTCACCCTGTCCCTGTAGCCCTTGTCCGTCATTCCAGTTGGGGACCATGCCCTGCTTTGGAGTGATGTGTGTCCCTGTTAGCATGGCTTCCTGAGAGCTGTTATTGAACCTGGAAATCAGAAGTAAACTCAACGGAAAAGCATCTGCTCCTAAGAGCAGAGGGTCTGATATTTCTTCAGGTTATACTACAAGCAAATGCATGCGTAGAGGGCAGAGTGCAGGTGGAGTGGCCAAACACAACCACTAGAGCACCGTGGAGAGGCTGGCAGGCTTCCACACACCCCCGCTGCTCACCACAGACCCTTTGCTAATACATCTCTCCAGGAGAAAGTGAAACAAATGCCCTGCTAGGACTTCATCTTCTGCTTCCATGTGGATGTGGATTGTAAGCACACAAGTGTGCCTCCCTGAACCCAAGCCTTCTCATCCCAGCCATCCTGTACCCTCAGAGCTGCCCCTGGGGATGGGGCCCTTAACACACTGTCAGGTAGGATCCTGGAGGTCATCTGAAACATGGGATTTTCAGTGCTTCTTCAAAAACCCACAGACACCTCTCTAGGACCCTGTCATTAGCCAGCCATTTCAGACGGGGGCTGGGGACAACTCCACCTCTGAATGTCTGATTGACTTTTTCATCCACTCAGCACTTAGAATGCTTTCTGTCTGTGATGTCGATGTATTGAGTGTCTGTTGTGTGTCAGGGCGCTCTTAGCATATCCTCCTCTGAACTCCTCTAGACACTGTCCCAAAGCCAAAGGTTAGCCATGAGGGAGACGGGAAATCCATCTACGCCCTAGGAGAGGCCAGAGAAGACTTGTCCACCAATAGCTTATCCACAAGCCTGTAGTAAGAATGAGGAACGCTTGTCCGACTCCTGCCTTTGAGATAAGGCCTGAAGAGCAAGTGAAGACCATGGCCTGAGCTGAGAAAGGATCCAGTCCACCCTGTGGTTGTCCAGTCCATGCAGAGCCAACCTCTCCTGACACCAAAGCACCATGGGGGAGCTGGCACAGGGCTCCGGATTCCGAAGCACAGCCCCGCTTCTGAAGCACCTAACGGACATGATGTCTCACCCCCTCCCTGGTGACAGCCAGAGCTCAGGAGCCCCACTTTTTGATAACAGTTGTAAATGTCTTACATTGAAAATATGAAACTGTGATTAAGGTAACCTATCAGTTCCATGGCATGGTCTTATTTTAGAAATATTTTCTGCATTAGATGTTGCCATCTGTATTTATTTATTTTTATTTGTTTAGACAGAGTCTCACTCTGTCGCCCAGGCTGGAGTGCAATGGTGGAATCTCAGCTCACGGTAACCTCCACCTTCTGGGTTCAAGCAATTCTCCTGCTTCAGCCTTCGGAGTAGCTGGGATTACAGGCGCACGCCATCACACCTAGCTAATTTTTGTATTTTCAGTAGAGACGGGTTTCACCATGTTCATCAGGCTGGTCTTGAACTACTGACCTGGTGATCTGCCCACCTCAGCCTCCCAAAGTGCCGGGATTACAGGTGTGAGCCACCACATCCGGCTTTTTTTTTTTTTAAGTTCTGGAATACATGGGCAGAACATTCAGGTTTGTTGCATAGGTGTACATGTGCCTTGGTGGTTTGCTACACCTATCAACCCATCATCTAGGTTTTAAGCCCCGCATGCATTAGGTGTTTGTCCTAATGCTTTCCATCTCCTTGCCTCCCACCCCCTTATGATATGTGATGTTCCCCTCCTTATGTCTTAACAAACTCCTGATCCTGGGACAGCTCCTCACTCTGATAAGCAGGAAATCATCATAGCTAACCTTGTGGGCTCTGCTATATGTCAGGCCCTCAGGATTCAGCACTCACCAGCTCCTTAAATAGTCAGACAACTTTCCAAGCTAGAAACTACTGCTCTTCCCATGTTAGAGAGGAAGAACCTGAGGCACAGAGAGTTTTATTAACTTGCTTTAAGATCCGACAGCTAGCAAGTGGCAGAGCTCAAACCAGATGGTGGAGCACCGAAATGTATGTGCCTTCAAGGAAAAATAGTCATTTAATTTCCAGCTTTGGGTTCCTAGGAAGATCCTCCATTATTCCTCAATGAACCAGTGAGATGAGATTGACAGTAGAGTGAGAGGAATACGAGGTCAAGTTCCACTCATTCTAATGTAAGAATTCACACTGTAATCACTTTTCCCTAGCGTCACTTCCAAAGTTAAAGGGGACCAACGTTTCTTAATATGACAACACGGTCCTTTTATTCTGATCAATAAATTGCAATCTCTTAGTACCATACCACTTGAAATATGGTTTCTTCTTCCCGCCCTGAGAAGTACAACATAGCCACTGGTTATGTAGACTTTGCCGGGTCTTTTGTGGCTCTTTAGAAGGCTGTACAGTTTCTGGGGACTGTGAACGGTGGACATATGTTTGTGGACATTCCAGACTAAAGCAAGGAGGAAAAACTGTAATATTTCAATAACCCCTCCAAGTCTTTTCCTAATGTGTATTTTTCAATTAATTTTATCTGAGAGAAATGGTGGTGGAGGTGGTAAGCATACAGCGTGATTCTCCCACATCAGAAACTGTCTGGTAACAGAGCTAGGCTGTACACTGTCCATGGGTGCTGCATTCCGAGGGGTCTTCCACTTAGCTGCTGAGCAGAATGGCCCCGTGTCTGAGCCGGCTCCCCCAGATCCAGCAGCTGCATCTTCCCCATGCATCGGGGAGGAGCCCACAAAGCGGGAGAACTGGGCTTCCGAGCTTGAGTCTCTACAGTAAGAGCAGCAGCTAGGTCTTTCTTCCAGGATTAGAATAATCATAACAGAAATTGTTCACCCTGAGAGCCTCATTCATTCTTGTGAAATCAAAGCTGAAAAAAATCTCTTCTCTGCCCTTAGGACTTGGTCAGAATGAACATTGCTGTCATAATTTCTCAATGACCGGTAAGATTTGATAAGATGATTAACGATTAGCAAAGGGAGCTTGTCTCTCCTAGCTCTGCACAGAGGGACCGAGTCATAGTGCTGCAATAAAAACCCCAGTGACCTTTACAAGATCTGCACTTTAGCAAGGAAGCATATAGCACAACATGAACACACCTCCAAAATCCAGCAGCCTCTGTAAGTCCCTGCTGCAAAAAGAAAGAGTCAGAGCTGGTTCTGTGAAGCCCTAATGATTTTTAAGTAAAACAAAATGAAGACTGTACAGTTTAGGTAAATACGCACTGTCTGTGATGAAACTGGGATCTGACATGTCGGAAGGGAGTAAGCAATGTTTATAGAAGCCGGGAAAAACAAGGTGCTACTGGATTTATCTTCTGTGACTTTGCCAAACTGTATCCTTCAGAATACTTACAATAAAATAAATTCTTAAAACCTCTAAAGTTTTGCCTGCTTTGAAGCCAGGATTATGTTCAAATCTTGTCATCTGACAACAGGAATTGATTTCTCAAGCTTCAGATTCATAATTTTGCTCAACCAAATTCCCCTTGAGGGGAGAAGCGCTCACTTTCCTGGCTGCAGGAATGTTGGGGCTGATGGCTGTCAGCTGAACCTTCTTTCAGACGTGCCCTCTGGTGAAGACGATGGCCTGGCCTGAGACCATGAACCTTCCCAGATGGCCACACCCAATGACTGGACACAGAAGAGCCCAGGGCCTTCCTCCAGGTATGACAAGGACCATCCCAGCTGTAGAGTTCCCAATGGAAACTAATCATTTTATTTCAAGGACAACACAGCTCAGTTTTTGCCAGTCAGTGTCTAGCCCTTATCCTACCTGTGTAGCAGGCATGGATCCTGAGAGCTGTCGCCAGTAAAGTCTCCTTTGCAGAGTCTGTTCCTTGGGAAGCTACAATGATCAAATCTAAGAGACTCACTGACATCACCAAGTGAGTAACTTTAGATGGAGAAACAAAGGATTCAAGGACAGAACTTGGGGTGTTCCAATATTTAGAGGTCCTGGAAATTGGGAGAAAGTATGCAAGGGACCAGAGAAGTCATAGGCAGAGGGGAAAGGGGACAGCCAGGAGGGTGGGGTGCCTGGGGAGGCAGGGGAGGGTTTACGGAGAAGGATGATTCACTCCCTCAGATGCTACTGGTCAGGAAGTTAGGATTGGAAATTGACCTTGTATGAGCAATTCAGAGGTCACTGTTGCCATGAGCAACAATAATGATAACCATCATTGGAATAGCACATCACAATTTTCAGGACACCGCATTTGACTGCAAAAATAGCCACCGGTAATAGATAGGATAAGTATTTTATTCCACTTATGAAGGTGGTATATTCGTCATGGTTCTCCAGAGAAACAGAACCAATAAGATGTGTATGTGTGTGTGCATATAGTATGTGGATATGAATATATAGATATTATATAACACATACAAGGAATTGGCTCATATGGTTACGGAGGCTGACAATTCCCCAAATCTGTGGGGTGAGTTGGAAGCTGAAGACCCAGGAGAGCTGATGGTATAAGTTCCAGTCCAAGTCTGATGGCTTGAGACTCAGGAGAAATGATGGGGTATTTCCAGTCCAAAGACCAACAGGCTCCAGACCTAGGAAGAGCAAGCGTTTTACTCCAAGTCTGGAGGCAGGAAAAAGAGGATGTCTCATTTCAAAGGTTGCCAGTCAGGAGGAATTCTCTCTTACTCACAAAAGAGTTAGGTCTTCATTCTATCAGGCCCTCAGTGGATTGGAAGCCCCACTCACATTGGAGAGGGTCACCTGCTTTACTCAGTCCACCAGTTCAAATGTAATCTCATCCAGAAACACCCTTACAGACACACCCAGAATATTGTTTGACCAAATGTCTGGGCACCTCATGGCTGAGTCAAGTTGACACATGAAATAAACCATTACAGATGGAAAAACTGCCCTTCAGAGATGCAACACGGTTTGGCCAGCATCGCAGGCCCCATAAGAGGCAGAGCTGAGAACCAAATCCAGTTGATTTAAAACCCTGTCTCTCCCACTTCATCAGACCATGGTTAATATGGGCTGCATTCCTGGATTCCTGGAGACAGATTTTTTGCTTAAAGGTTCGAAAAGCATGAGTCTGTACTAGCTCAGGTATGGCTCTTCCTGGGGCAGTCATGACCATGGGCCCACCCACCTGTACACATCATGCATTTGGAAAGGCAGTCCCAATTCCTGTATACCCTGTCATAGCCTGTCCATCAACCATCTGTTTGTTCTGGAAACAAACCAGTTGTGGCACAGACAACTGTATGAGACACGCAAGTCAGAGAGGCATCCAGACACACTGTGCAACAGAGGCAATGCACAATGGATATCACAGGTTAAATTGTGTCCCCAAAAATTCATATGTTAAAGCCCTAACCCTTAGTACCTCAGAATGAGACTGTATTGGAGGATAGAGCCTTTAAAGATAAAAAGAGGCCATTAGGGTGGGCCCTAATCCAATGTGACTGGTGTCCTCCTAAGAAGAGGACATTGTGCACAAATGCACACAGAGAGATGACCATATTAAGACAGAGAGAAGACAGCATCTGCAACCCAAGGAAAGCAGCCTTAAAAGGAGCCCACCTGCTGATGCCCTAATCTCAGACTTCCAGCTTCGAGAACTGTGAAAAAATAAAATTCTACTGTGTAAGCCACCTATTCTGTGGTATTTGTTATGGCAGCCCTAATAGACTAATACCTATTTTGCTACCATGCTGTGGAGTGCTGCTTAACAAATACCTAAAAGTGTGGAAATGGCTTTAGAACTGGGTCATGAGTGAAAGCTGGAAGAGTTTTAGGGTGCAAATTAGAAAAGCCTAGGTTGCCTTGAAAAATTGTTGGTAGAAATATGGACATTATAGGTAGTTCTGGTGAGGGCTCAGATAGAGAAGAGGAGAGCTGCAGAGAAAGCTTCCCTCCTCTTAGAGAACATCTGATCACCATGAACAGAATGATGCTAGAAATATGGATGTACCTTCTGGTGAGGTCTCCACTGGAAATGAGAAACATGTTCCTGGAAACTGAAGGAAAGGTGATCCTGGTTATGAAGTGGCAGATGACTTGGCTGAACTGTGTTCTGTCCTGCGGAAGGTAGACTTAGTGCATGATTAACTTGGATGTTTAGCAGAGGAGATTTCTAAGCCAGGTGATGAAGGAGCATCCTGGTTTCTGTGTCTAAGCCTCCAGTCCATGGTGTTTTTTAGGGGAGCCCTAGAAAGCTAGTACAATAGAAAAGCCCCTGGCTGGCTCTGGAAGCTCTGTTGTTTGCCTCTCAGTGGTGACAAGAGGGCTGAGGGACAGGAGGCAGAGCAGTGGGAGGTCAGACACCACAGCACACCTGGGCTTTCTCTGTCTGCTCTCTGAGAACCAGGCGGTACAGTGACAGCTCCCACTCTGCTCTTCATGGCCCCTTGCTGGAGAGATTCCATAGTTTCTGACCACAGTGAAGCCTATCTGGCTGTCAAGGCAGAGCTTCTTCTCTGGAACCTAACCCCTGTGCAGGATAACTTTGTGGAGAGAAGAGAATGAATGTGGCAAAACAAAACTGCCTTCCACTTGGCTTGGTTTTTCCCTTGAAGAGTCAACAAATGGTTCCCGTGGAAAGGCAATGCAACAGCCACATTTTTTAAATCCAAACACTGAGCAATTTAACTTACATATGGAATCTAAAGAAGTGAAACTCATAGAAACAGAGAGTTGAAGAAGGGTGATCACCAGGGCCTGGGGGAAGGAGAGAATGGAGAGATGTTGCTCAAAACATATGAACTTTCAGTTAGACAGGAGACATAAGTTCAAGAGACCTACATACAACTGATCTATAGTTAACAACAATACGTTGTATACTTGAAAATTGCCAAGATAGTAGATTTTAAGTGTTCTCTTCACCAAAAAATGATAAGTACATAAGGTAATGCATACGTTAATTAGTTTGATTTAGCCAGTCCACAATGTGTACCATATATCAAAACATCATATCGTACACCATAAATGCATACAAGTTTTATTTGTCAATTAATTTTTTTAAAAAGGAAGCTGTTGGCTGGGCACAGTGGCTTATGTCTGCAATCCCAGCACTTTGGGAGGCCAAGGCAGGTGGATCACAAGATCAGGAGTTCAAGACTAGCCTGGCCAACATGGTGAAAGAAACCCAGTCTCTACTGAAAATACAAAAATCAGTCGGGTGTGGTGGCATGCGCCTGTAATCCCAGCTACTCGGGAGGCTGAGGTGGGAGAATCACTTGAAACTGGAAAGCAGAAGTTGCAGTGAGCCACGATTGCGCCACCGCACTCCAGCCTGGGTGAAAGAGCGAAACTTTGTCTCAAAAAAAAAAAAAAAGGAAACTTGTCAACCAGTGGGCAGCAACCCCTAGGGGCCACAGCAGGGCCAGGTGTGCCCTGACAGAGGTACATCATCGAGCCTTCTGGTCACAGAACAGCAGGAATTATATGCATGCATATTTGGCAGCCTCCTTTGGAGTTTTGTGCAGTGAACCTGCCAAATGTAAATGTTACTAGCATTGCAAAAGAGATGAGGAAGGGCGCAATGCCCCCTTAAAAAACACCATGGACTGGAGGCTTAGACACAGAAACCAGGATGCACCTTCAGCACCTGGCTTAGAAATCTCTGCTAAACATCCAAGTTCATCACGTAGAAAGTCTACTTTCCATAGGACAGAACACAGTTCAGCCAAGTCCTCTGCCACTTCATAGCCAGGATTACCTTTCCTTCAATTTCCAGGAACATGTTTCACATGCCCATTCCACTACTGTTAAGACACACGCCGAGCTCCTCCAGGCTAGCCAGCTCCCCCAGGCTGCTAGCCGACTTTATTTTGCCCAAGATGCCAGAGCCTAACTCAAGGATTGAAACCTCTGCATTACAAACAATCATTGGCCTTCCTCCCCCTGGGCCTTAGAGCACCTGTTAGAGGTGCGGGAGGATGCCCTGAGTGCAAACTGAGACAGATCGCCTCTGAGAATCCTTAGGTCTCTACAATTCTTTCCTTCCAGAGATGCACCCATCAAACCAATTGCAGCATGAGGTTTGATCACGCAAAACTAATTCTCCCACTGGGTCCCCTTATAAAATCTAAGATGTGTCCCCAAACAGCCAGAAACTGTCTCCAAGACTCCAATGAAGGCACTGATGAGAAAATCTTTGTCAAACAACTGGCCTTTCTGGGAGAACTTGACCACTAGACACATGTTTGGCTTCCTCAGGGACCCCTTCCCTTCCCTGATAGGAGAGCTGGCCCTTTGCCCATTTTTCTGCGGCCCCCCTCCCCAACTGGCTGCTTCCTCTCATCAAGAAGTCCGACTTCATTTCTCCATTGCAGTCACCACTCCCTCTCCCCACCTTGGGTTCCCCAGGGCCCATTTGACCCTAAATCCAGGTTTAGCCCCCTGCTACACTCCTGCTTCCTCACCAATCTCAAATGCACATATTCTTCATCTACAATAGAGCTGATCATTAACATTAGCTTAGCAGTGCCCATCTATTTTAGCTTCTAAGTCAGTCAGTCTAGAATGCAGGCCCCTGTCCCCACCTGTGGTGGTACCAGCCTCACTCGGGCCACCATCGTCTCTCTCTTGGACTGAGGCACAAGTCACCCTGATGACATCCCCCCACCTTGCCAGTCCTGTCTCTGCAGAACAAGCAGATGGATTTTTCTTCACATGCAAAGCTAATAATGCCACTTCACTCCATCACCCTTAGGACGAAATTCAAACCCCCTCAGTGGCTTTGCAGGCCCTGCAAGGCCTCTCCTCTCTGCCCAGTTCATCCCTCAGCACTTGCCCCAGGATTCGGTGCTTCAGGCCTCAACACTTCTTTTCTGTCTCTCAGATTCATCCTCTTCACTCAGATGGTCTGTTTTTCCTCTCTAGCTGTCCTCCCTGGACAACATGGCTCACTCTCCCTCTTCCTTCCAGCCGCAGCTCTGTTGCTACCTCCTCCAGGAAGCCTTCCATGACCTCTCAAGTCTGGGGTAAAACATCCTTCTCTGTGTTCATCTACCCTCAAATGACCCCATCCCAGGCTTTTCAGGTGGTGGTGTGAAGGCCTTTTATTTATCTGTGTTCTCCACTACACCTGACTGAAAGCTTCATAAAGGGAGGATTGTGCCTGTTTTATTCACGATTTTACCTCCAACACCTCGCACAATTGTTCAATTTAGTGTCCACTTGACTGGGCTAAGGGATGCCCAGATAGCTGGTAAAACACTGTTTCTGGGTATGCCTGTGAGGGCATTTCCAAAAGAGATCAGCATTTGAGTCAATACACAGAGTAAAGAAGGTACATCTTCAGCAACAATGGTGGCTGTCATCCAATCCACCAAAGGCCCAGATAGAACCAAAAAACAGAAGGAGCTAATTCCCTTTCTCTCTGCTTGAGCTGAGACATCCATATTCTCCTGTCCTTGGACATCAGCACTCCTGGTTCGGGCCTTTAGACTCCAGGGCTTATTATTAACTTATTTATTAACTAATTATTAACTGAAATATGCCACAAACTTTCCCAGTTCTCTAGCTTACAGACAGCAGATCAAGGGATTTCTCAGCCTCCATAACTGCCTGAGCCAATCCTCATAGTAAGTCTCCTCTTTCATCTCTCTTTGTATATATATATATATGATATGATCAGGGCTATATATATGTATGATATGTTATGATACGATCAATAGGATATATATGTATCCTATTAGTCTGTTTTTCTGGAGAACCCTGATTAACACAACAGTCCTCAGAGCATAATAGGTGCTCACCGAAAATCTGTTGAAAGACTGAATGACCACTGGGAATCTTCAGTAAGATGATACGTCTGAAAGAGCTTACTCTGTAAGTGCCACGCACAGCGCCCGGGATACCACCAGCATTACTTCCATTTTCATTCCTCTCTTAGCTTCAGCCCTATAAAGTAGGGCTAATTCCCTGCTTCGCTGGGATGTTGTGAATATTAAATCAAATAAAGGATACGGCAAACTGTGGAATGCTCTTGACATGTTAATGAGTATATTATTCTAATGAGTGTTTGTCTTCTTAGCTCAGCTAGACATAAGTTTCTTTAGGATGGCCAGTCTTAGGGTTGCGAGGATGCCTGGAGTAGAGGCAGCGAGGGGCGGAGGAGGCTGAGAGGCTGAGCAGAGACTGGGAGCAGAGCGGAGCAGGGGAGGCTGGTGAGGGTGAGGATGGAGACAGTGGCCGCATTAAGAGAAGACACTGCATTCACCCGTAGTCAATTTGTGCACCCATCATGTTGTTCCTGGCATTGAGGATACAGCGATAAACCAGACAGACTTAAGGACCCTTAAGGCAGGGGCCTGCCTTAAGGATTTACATCGAGTGAGATGGAAACACTAAGCGCCAGCCACCTGTATCACGACAACCCTGCAGGGGAAGTGTTGCTCACTTTTTTTCCGTTTTACAGAGGAGGAGATGGAAGAATGCAGAGGCTAAGCAGAGTTCCAAAGGAAGGCCACACCGCTGCTAAGCGGCAGAGCCAGAATTGGTACTCAGGCAGTCTTACACCAAGATAAATGATAACATTTGGAAAAACAAGAATGCTTACCAGCTGAGAAAAGCATCTTTGAATCATTTCCTAGCAGAGGCAAACAAAAGAGGAACCTGGGAGCCTGTTGGGCGCTGGAGATGACGAATGCTGAAATATCCACCGCACAGAGGAAGACAATGATACAAGCTCCCTGGAGCTGCAGCACGCTAAGAGGGTGTTTGGTTTTGATGAGATTCCTGTATCGCTCATCCTAGAGAACAAACTGCCTATTAAGGATATGTGTTATGTGGCCGGGCGCAGTGGCTCATGCCTATAATCCCAGCACTTTGGGAGGCCAAAGTGGGCGGATCACGAGGTCAAGAGTTCAAACCAGCCTGGCCAACATGGTGAAATCCTGTCTCTACTAAAAATACAAAAATTAGCTGGGCATGGTGGTACGTGCCTGTAGTCCCAGCTACTTGGGAGGCTGAGGCAGGAGAATCACTTGAACCCAGGAGGCAGAGGTTGCAGTGAGCCGAGATCGTACCACTGCATTCCAGCCTGGCGAGTCTCAAAATATATATATATATATATATATATATATATATATATATATATATATATGTGTGTGTGTGTGTTGTGTATCAAGACTCAAACTTTCTGAAGGAGTACAATCATCAATCATGTACTACAAACCTGAACAGCAGGTCACTGTACTGAATACTGTAAGCAATTGTAACACAATGGTAAACATTTCTGTATCCAAACATATCTAAACGAAGAAAAGATGCAGTAAAAGTGCAGTATTAGAATCTTCTGGGGCCACTGTTCTATATGCAATCCATTGTTGGCCAAAACATCACTATGCAGCACATGACTATATAAGTCACAGTCTAAATCTAAGATCAACAGACTATAGGCCTCTGTAGTTTGGTCTCTCATCCTAGGCCAAATCCGGCCCACAGTCTGTTTTGATAAATAAAGTTTTATTGGTACTCAGTCATGGCCACTGGCTCACATATGGTCTATGGCTGCTTTCCTGCTACAACTGCAGAGTTATACTATTGTGACAGAAACCATCTAGCCCAGAAAGCCTGAAAGAGTTACAATCCATCCCTTAATGCAAAAAGTTTGACACTCTCCCACCCCACTCTACCCACCAACACAAAAAGGTCTAACTCTAAAACAGGAGAAAGTGTTTATCGGCCTGGGCTCTACTGTGGGGAATCGAGGCCTTGCCCAGTTAACTCCCCAACTCAGGAATTTCTTTTGTCTGCATTGTCTAGATAATCTGAGTAACTATCTCCTCCCTAAGGTCCTTAGCAATAAATCTCTAATCCCTCTGCTAAGTGGAGTTAATTAACCCTATCAGGCTCCATAATGGCACCGAGAAGCCCCCTCACCTGGGAATCTAACTGCCACATTTTTGTTTGACTTTTTTTTTAAGTGAATTCAACCTTTCATGCCCCCAGGCAAGGTTTAATTTACCTTAAAAAATTTCAAACAGAAATAACGCCTGACCTGTCTCTGTTGCCAGGCCAACAGACTCAAAGCCAACAGACCCAAGACCCAAGTCCCTTAGCTAGGGGCTCCTGGAGGCCTAGGGGACGCGGGGTGAACCCACAGCTGAGTGGTGGTTAAGAGCAGCGGACCTCAGCGCCTGGACGCTCACTCACAGCTCAAAGCTGGACGAGTCCCCGCCCCGGGAGCCGCATGCCACCTCTGTCCATGGACCGCACAGGAATGTGCATGTTGAAACCAGAGTTGATATGCACGTTCCCTCTGGAGAATCCTGCTGTGGGGAAGTTTTGTTTCCTGCTGTGAGTGGTCCTCTTCAGCAACACAGTGAGGCGGCTATGGGCTAAAAGAAATTGTTTAGCAAATAAGCTCAAGAATGCCACAGGCAAAGGGGGCAAATAGTGGCATTGTCACTCACATTTCTCACACGCCTGCTCAAAGTCAAGGACCTGTTGAGGCAAAGATGGTGAAGTCCCTGTTTGATCTCTGTGGGCAAAATCCACAAGAACGAGATGCAATTCCACTGCTATTAAGTTCAGGAAGACGTTTTCCCAAGTTGAAAGGACACTGTATCACCCTCTTACACCAGACACAGGTTACCGATAGGTTCTTGTGTGTTTGTGGGAAGGGGGAGTGTTAATTTCTAAGTGCCAACTAATACCCATAAGGTTCCTTGCATTTTTGGAGTTTTCCCCCCAACTTATTTTCGCTTATTTTGCTATCTATTTTGGGCAGTGGGTGTTTTTTCCCTATGGATTGTCTCAGATAATCAAAATATTAAAGGCGCTAGAAGTGTAAAATGGGAGTCACAGTGTCAGGTGGCAGGGAAGCCTGCGCGCTCCCCTCGGCAGGCAGCTGGAGCCCTCCCAGTCAACTAGTGGTGGAGGACGTGGTGGAGCACTTACCATGGCCGCACCTGTGCAAAATGGTTTCTGGGTATTATCTCCGTTGGCCATGTCATAGGGATTCCGCAAAGTACCTGTGGACCCTGCCACCCTTGAGACCCTCAACACTTGCTTAAATCTCAGCTATCTGCTGTTTTCCATTAGTTGTTGAAGCCCTATTTCCAAGCGGCAGTAATCACCCATTTGCCTCCCATGCCTGCCCTGAGGGTTTGAAAGAATGGCCGCACAACGTGACCCACCACTGGAGAATATTCTGCCATTGGACTACCCTCTCTGATGAGAATCGTGATGTTCTCAATGTTTAGTGGAGTTAAGGGCAGCTTTGCAGGGAGCATCACATTATTGGTTGTGGGTTGCCCGTTTCTCCACAACCACCATTAGGAACTGGCACCAAAGTGAAGAGCAGTAGGAGTGTGGGTACCAGGGATGCCCTTGTCTGTAACCCAGGTGTGAGACCAATGGCCATCTGCTTCCTTCTCTCAGAAATGTAATAACTGTGGTTCCGGACCTATAACTTAATTATGAATGTCATAGGGTGTGAGAGAAACATGAACACTCTTCTCAAATGCCAAAGTCTGTGCCTTAAGTAAGAGAACTTCCTAAGAGACCTGACAGGTAAAAACGAGGAGCTCATGGTGCAAACACTTCTGTGCTATTTTCTTTTCTGCAAAATTTCAGTTAATGTCTGTGACCTCACTGGTGGGGAATAAATGTGCACAGTTAACGAAAGACAAGAGGTTGTGGACCTAACTGTACGATGGAGTCAAACCTTTTCCTTGACATCCATTGCCTCACTGATTATCTGACCATCCTGGAAACATTCAGAGAATCTGTGGATGCTCACTTTCATGTCAGAGGATATTCACTCATTCACTCCTCAAATTGCCCTGATGCAATTCCCACCCTCGGGGGTTCACACCTGAGAGTCAGAAGAGACCAAACCACAAAACAGTTATAACACGATGGGATGAGTGCTATGATAGAAGAGAATTTTATTTTGTGTGCAATAGGAGGACAGAGGAGGGGACCTACTAGCACTGCCTGGGTGAATCAGGAAAAGAAAATACTTACCTGGCAGTGGAGATACTATGATCATGAAGGTGATTTTCCCAGGGCGAGGCTTATCTATTGCACTCCGGCTGTGCTGACCCCTGCGATTTCCCCAAAGTGGGGAAGTCTACTGCATAATTTGTGGTAGTGGGGGACTGCGTTCGCGCTTTCCCCTGTTTTTTCGTGTCTTTTAAAAAAAAGAAAAAAAAGAATCAGGAAAAGAATGGGTCAAGAGATAACATACTAGTTGAGTCTCAAGGAAGAGTAGTTTTCCAGGAGATGAGATGGAAGGGGGCATTCCAAGCGGAATAGGGAGTATATGCTAAAGTTTAGAGGCTGAAAGCACTGTAGTGTCTCAGAGGTCTTATGTGGTTTTCTGTGACTGAAGTATGGGGCTCAAGAGGCAGGTGATGAGAAATCAGAGGAGGCTGCATGAGCTGAGGCTGAAACTGGACTGGAACACCACTACAGTGACAGCTTCAGGATACTGCTTCCAGGGACCCTTCCATTAATTGCTATGTAGAGACCAGGATTAAGCCAAATGAAGTGCTTAGTTTAGCCAAGCATACAGTCTCTGCGTCCTTAACCATAAAAGGTGGTAGTGTCTCTCACTTGATGATATTTGAAAAGCAAGGGACATCTTGCCCAAAACATCTGCTCTACTAGCTTGACACAAAGCCTCTTGGTCTTCACCATCCCTTAATAAACATGCAAATAGCCTAGGAGGAGAGAACACCCTGAATCTTGTAGTTTACTATGCATTTTCCTGATTACTAATGAGGTGAGCATCTTTCCACATGTTACTGGCCATTCATGGTCTCAGTTCTCTGAATGCTTGTCCTATGCTTTCTCTAACTTTTCCGTTGAGTTATTTCATATTGGTTTGTAGCAATTCTTTATGTCCGTTGGTTGCTAATCCTTCATCAGGTATATGTGTGGCAAACATCTTCCCCACTTTGGAGTTTGTGTTTTTATGAACACCAGAAAGACGTGTTAGTGTCTCTCTCTGCTAACACCTGCCTGGAATAACTGGTCACGTTTGTGCCAGACAGATGGTCAAGAGCTAGGTTAGGAACCAAGACAGAGTCCGAGGAGGAAGGGTGGAATGTGGCTCTAGTGAACAGAGTAGGGCATCACAGCTGGAGAATAAAGTCCCAGCACTCGGCTTACATTCCTTCCAAAGGATCGGACAGGCACCTGTTACTGTCTCTGCCAGAAACCTCCTCTGCCCGCATGGTCCAGCCATAATATACCACCTTTCAGATCTCAGGATTTGCCACGCCCTCTGCCTCCGGCCTTTCCCCATGCTGTTCTCTCTACTAACCCCTCCCCAGCCTGCTCTGTCCAGAAAGTCCTGCTGGTCCTTTAGTTCTCTCCTGGTGTCCTCACCTTTGGGGGCTTCCATCACATCAGGACCCAGTTAGATCCCAGTTAGAATCCCTCCCCTAGGTTCCTAGGGGAATCCTAACTCACCCTTGCTGAGACTCTCACCTTTTACTCACCACCGAACTATGTGTTTATCTGTCCAGATAGGTCCTTAACTTTTGGGACAATGTCTTCCACATTCCATACATTGTCTAGCACAGTGCTCAGTGCCTAACTATGTGACACATTTTTTAAAGAATGAAGTGACTTGATAAAGGCAATTTGGAATGCAGTGACACTTTTAAATTCAGCTTCCCAGATCTAGTATAAATATAGTCATTTCTAAATCAACATTTGCATGGTAAGTCTAGCATTTTTTGTGTAAGACACAGGATACTTTCAGTTGAATTAGAACTTTCATAATGTGTATTTCACTCTGAGGAGGACCTCACAGACGACCACCTGTGGGTGGTGCCCTGAGAGCAGCAGCCCAGACCCGAATCGCTGTTGGAGGAGGGCCACCCTGACCCCACACAGGACTATGATGTAATCGCAAGGCAAACCTTGATTATGTTCAGCCTTTATCACAATCAGTATTCATTTATTTCATTTCCCTTGTTAAAACAACCTCCTTTTGGAATTGGCTTTGAAATCTGTTTGGAACATGTTCAGTGCTATCCAACCATTATCCTTTGAATATGAATGAACCGATCCAGTCAGTTCAACAAATTTGTGTTAAGCACCTAGTGTATTCTAGGTAGAATGGCAGGGGCTGGGAAACATACCAAGATGAGTCTCTGCTCTGCATGATCTCACAGTGTGGTGCACACAGTAGTGCTTCCGCATCCAGCAATTCCTCTAAGGCTGGGTGCAAGCCGTGACCTACAATGACATCAAATAGGAAAAGACTTGAGTTTTAAGTCAAAGCTTTGTCCTTGGAAAACACCGGTAACAAGAGTAACTGCTATCCTGGTCAGTGAAATTGCATGCTAAATCTATAACCATCCAAACAACAATACTGAATAGCTCCATTCTCTGCCCGAGAGGCCCTACTCCCTAGCTTTGGATGAGCTGTGATGCATCAGCCAGAGGGGCTGCACATTCTGCAGCGGAAGGTGACACACTTGAGACTCTTGGTGTTTCAAGATGATTCTGGGGTTGGGTTGTTGAGTTATTCCGTTGGCAAATGTCTTAGGTAAGCAATAGGCCTCTTTTGTGCCTCTATCTCCCCACATATGACCCAAAGAAGAAGATAAACACCTTTATGCTGTAATATGATTTGGATCTGTGTCCCCGCCCAAATCTCAGGTCAAATTGATATCCCCAGTGTTGGAGGAGGGGTCTGGTAGGAGATGATTGGATCATGGGGATGGATGTCCCCCTTCCTGTTCTCGTGATGGTGAGTTCTCACGAGATCTGGTTGTTTAAAAGGGCATGGCACCTCCCCAGCCCCTTTCTCCTGCTCCAGCCATGTAAGACATGCCTGCTTCCCCTTCGCCTCCTGCCATGATTATAAGTTTCCTGAGGCCTCCCCAGCCATGCTTCCTGAATAGCCTGTGGAACTGTGAGCCAATTAAACCTCTTTTTTTTTTTTTAATAAATGACCAGTCTCAGGTATTTCTTTATTGCAATGCAAGAACAGACTAGTGCATGCTGCATCATCAGGCTGTGTAAGGATAACACAAGAATGACAGCAACAGGCTGTGGGCTTGGAAGGTTTGTTGTGATGAATAAATCATGGTGAATGTTGATGATGGCAGGGCCCACATGGCATTTACCTTACTGGGTTTTAAAAACATTCCTCCCCCAAATGGCATATTTGGGAAGAGTGAGAAAGTTAAACTAATGGAGAAATGGGTTAATATGAAGACTGCCCTATTGGGCTACAGAAAACAGTTCACACAAATAGCATCGTCTTAAGGTAAACACCGAAGCCACTGACTGATTTCAGACCCTGCTTCAGACACTGCTTGTGGCATTCCCCAGCCAGCTCTGACAACTGTGTTCATCTGATGAAATGTAATGAACTTGCCTGGTGCAGACTCACATGCACACGGCATGGGGCCTCGCGGTCTGCAGTCCCACTGTGGAGGCCGTGTTTCCACTCTGGGCACCATTCACACTTCCTGTCACCTCACCCTCTCCTTCCAGGCAGCCCAAGCTTTTCTGAGCACCAGTTGCATGGTTCCTATATCATACATAATATAGGATCAGATTGATTCTAAGCTACCTTCCAGCTCAAGCATTCTAAAATTCTAGTCATAAGCAATTTCCCAACAGCAATGAAGGAGAAGAGCGTAACCACAAAAAGCTCATTTCAAAATCAGGAGACAAGGAAGGATTCGATTCTGGAGTGGGGCCCGAGTCCCAGCCTTCAGCAGTCGCCTCCTCTTCCCCAGAAGCCCTACTGGTGACTCTCCAAACCCTGAGAGCCGAGCTCAGAAGAGAGCTCTCTCACTCCTCTTGTGACCAAGGAGCTGGGGAATCCCTTGTGAGGAGTAAGTAGTTGCTTACTTAGATCTCAGAAGAGATCTGAACCCTGGAGTTTCCCCATGGAAGTGGGGTCTGCTCTTGGGCAAGGTGGAGCCAGTCCCAGAACTGGACACTTAACAAAATTTCCTTTCACGAAAGACAGTTCAGATAGTCCAACAAATATATCAAATCGGAGCAACTGAATTCTTTCCTTTTATCTTTGCAATTCCGTAAGGCAACAGAAAGGAAAACAGTCTTCAGACTGCTCATAGAGAAAAACAGCTTGGCCTCAAAGGAGTATGTTACTCTCTCTAATTCAGAGCAGACACGATGTCTGGAGAGAGCTACCCAAGCATATGCTAGATGAAAAGAATGGCGGAGTAATTATGCAAACGCGTAGCACAAGGAAAGGGAAAGGGAAGAAGAAAGGAGGGGAGGGAGGAAGGAAAAGAGAGAACGAGGAAGGGAGTGGGAAGAAGGAAAAGGGAGACTGTAGACCCAAGGAAACAGGTGGTGAGCAATGAATGTATTGAAATATACAACATACGTTACACACCAGTAAAAATTATAGTTCCCTAGGGCCGGGCGCGGTGGCTCACGCCTGTAATCCCAGCACTTTGGGAGGCTGAGGGGGGTGGATCACCTGAGGTAAGGAGTTCAAGAATTATAGTTCCCAAAGAGAATGTAATCACAGTCACATAAACCAGGTCAATGTGAAAATGTCTGTTTTCATTCCCTAGGGCTGCCATAAAAAAGCACCACAGACTGGGTAGTTTTAAAGCAACAGAAATGGATTGTCTCAGGCTCTGGAGGCTGGAAGGCAGATCAAGGTGTTGGCTGGGTTGGTTTCTTCTGGAGGCTCTGAGGGAGAATCTGTTCCATAGCTCCCAGTTTTCAGCATTTCTGGCAATGCTTGGCATTCCTTAGCTTGTAGCTACAACACTCCAAGATCGCCTTGTCTTCGTGTGGCTTTCTTTCCTCTGTGTGTCTGTGTCCAAATTTTGCTCTTATGAGAACATCAGTCACCAGTTTAGGTGTCACCTTAGTCCAGTCTGACCTCATCCTAACTGAGTGACTTCTGCTAATAAGGCCACATTCACAGGTCCTGGGACTAGAATTTGAGAAAACCTTTTTGGAGGATTCAATCCAGCCAACCTTAACATAACTTACTAAAATTGAGAAGAAGAGGAAGGAAAATGAAAGCCGTATGAGAATGCCAATATCCTCTTCCTTATTTGGAAGGAGACAATTGCTGTGTTCTAAAATTGAGACGCATATTGTATGTGTATGTGCATCCATGCATATATAAAATCCCAACCTGTTCATGTTATCTGTAATCTCTTTCCTTACCGTTAGAGAAATAATCTCCTTTGTGGTAAAGAAACATTCACTTAAAGCTCAACAGCTTCAGTTTATTTTTTGTCTTTTACAAAATAAGTAAAATTTAAATGTAATGATCTTTATTCTTTTGGAGGCTACAGTTTAAGCAGTTGTTCAATGAAGCAATTACAATATTCACCTTCTCCCTGACAACCACCAAAATCACCAGACAGCCTATGAACATGTCAGTCTTAGTCAGATTGAAAGCTCCAGCAATGGATCTGGCACACAGTTTCTACTTAATAAACACTTGCTAAATTGGATTATTTTCTTGCTAATTACATAGAGCAGACATATCCAGACTCTTCAGAATCTTGCACCTATTGAGTTAAATGCCCTAGGGCTGCATTTTTCATTTCTCTTTTGCACCAAACAGTCTAACTCTGGGAGATTAATTCCAGTCATAGCTGAGGAGGAGAGGGCACACTCGTCTTCAGATGAGCTGACCCTATACCGAAGTGGAAAATGAATTCCTTCTTTCTGCCTGGAATGTATTTAGAGCCCTCTGCTTTAAAGCCATATACTCTGGCAAAATAGTAATTTTGTCTTGAGACAACAGAATTTGCTGGTGAAAAGCCAAGGGTGACAATCCGCCAGCTCCCTGGGCTCAGCTCCTTTCCCTGCAAAGGACACAGTGGTTGCTGATGAGCGCAGCCTGGCTCAGAGGCATGAGTGCTGCGGCTGACAGCTGTGCATAGGCGTGCTGGAGGGTCCATAGCCCACCACAGTCAGCTTTGCATCTCCCCATCCTCCCTGCTCCTCCCATGCCTGCTCACCTCCAGCCTATTGAAGGGCAACAGCAGTGACTTAGGGTTTAGTGAGAAAACAATGTGCCTACCTGAAAATTGGCCTCAGCTTTTACTAACAGGCTCTTGGAAAGGAAAATCAGAGCCATCTGCCTCTTGCCTCTCTACCTCTGTCTGGTGTGCAAGCCTCTCTCTCTCTCTCTCTCCCCATCCTTCTCTCTCATTTGCACCCCAAGGCAATCAACATTCTCCATCCCAAGCCCAGGAACTGCCAGGCCAAGTTTGCCACTCCCCTGCTGACTCATCCGCAGAGCCCATCTCAGGCCAGACATTCCCTCTGGCTGGAAATGCAGCTTGGTGTACCTTTGGCCCTGGCTTATCTTTGCCCCAGTGGGTTTTTCCTATTTCCTCTTCCCAGATGACTTGTGGGTCCTGTGCTGTGCCCTGCCACCCTGGGCGTCACAGAGAGCTATTCGCATGGGCTTGGAGTCCTACAGGACCACCTGTGGGAGGGGCAGAGAACAGCGCTGACCTTGGGAAGTGTCAAGAAGCAGCTGCTCGGGGGCCCAGTCTAGAGCCAGGCTACAAGCTAAAGACCGCTGTAGCCCCAGGCTGGTACTGCCTGTGTCCAGGCTGGGCTTCGGGGCCCTCTTCTATAACCGAACTAGAAGAACTTGGTGGGTGAAAAACACTAAATACTCGAAATTCCATCCTAGCTGTCCATGATAGAGGTTTGGAGCCACTTAGACCTCAGAGATCACTGGATTCAATTTCCTCTCTCCAAAGAGGAGGCAGTGCTGCCTAAGATGGACTATGGCTCCCCCGAGGTCACCTGGGAGAGCAGAGTTCCAGAGTTCTGGTCCAGGGCTGCCTCTTTGCCTCCTGGGACTGCAACCTGTGTGCTACCATCTGAATTCCAGATGCCGGCAAGTGCCTTGCTCCGAAAGGCTGTGTCAGGGTCCACTGACAGCCATGCCAGTAGAGGGAAGGGAAAACCACTTCCATGAGGCAGCGATGGAGGATTACACCAAGGCAGGTGCTCTGGGTAAGCCCGGGAAAGACGGCAGGATAGACCTGGACGGAGCTTCACAATGGACAACTCCCTGGAGATTAAAGGATTCGTTCTCATAATGCCTCTCTATGACAGCTCAGTGGCAGAGGGCAGAAAGAAAAACAGCTTCACACAGGGCAATTTTGAAAAGGTAATGAGCAATGTGGCATTTTGAAACTTTGGTTCACAAAAACAACATGAGCTCTACTAAAAAGATGCATTTTGACTTCATGAAGATCTCTGCAGACACATTTGCTCCTTCAGCAGCCATGAATGCCACTCGGCTGAATGGCAGTGACCCACTGCAGAGAGGTGGTTCAGAGGGGAAGAAGATGACGAGGGGAGCAGGGGAGATGACGGGGATGGGGGAGATGACGGGGAGATGTCAGGGAGTGGGGAGATGACGGGTGGGGGAGATGATGGGGTGAGGGGACTGTATTCATGGTGGTGGATGCTAATCCTTGGGCAGGCCTGGCTATGATAACACTATCACACTCCAGCCCAGGCAGCAGAGCGAGACCCTATCTTAAAATAAATAAGTAAATAAATAAATAGAAGTCAGTCTTCTCCCAAGAAGTATACCCCAACTTCGATAATGACACTTTTTCCTTGCCCCTGTGTCCAGAACCTTAGAGTCACCTTCAATGCCTGGCTTTCTTGCATCCGCAGCATCAGCCTTGCTGGACACCTCTTGCCCTGAGATGCTGCCTTCCTTCTATTCGGGACCGCAGGTCTCCATTAGCCCCCAGCCCTGCTCTGCTTTCATGCTCCAGGATGCAATTCCCCTCCATCATCCCTGGCTCTTCGCAGAAGCTGCCTGTGCCATCACCAGCGAGAGGTGGCCCCCCAGCCCTCTGTATCGGCAGCCCCAGCTTCTTGCTGTGCTCTCTCTCGGTGCCTCTGAATGTGGCTCCCCGGTGCCTCCATCCCAGCCTCTCCTCAGGCTGCTCCCTCTCACTCCCTGCTCCCCAGCTCCAAGCCAGGCCGTTGTCCAGTCCGCCCAGTAGACACTGCCTTCCCCCTGACCTTCCCTTGAACCATCTTTGGGTGTCCAATAGTCTTTCCCATGCAGGAGTCATGCCATGCCTTTAACCTGCCTAACTCCTTCTTTTAGAGCTCAGCTGACGATGGGCTTCCCTGGGACCCCTCCCTCGCCTCAGGCCATGGCCCCTCCTTGCTCTGCACTGGGAGGCCTTCACTTGCCTTCTGTAATGCTCATCCCAGGGTGAGACCCCTGCAGTTCCTGTCTCCTTGTAGATTGAGACCTCCTCTAGGACGGGGCACCCTGCATCATCCCTGCCTCCTCTCCTAAACCTAGCACAGCACCAGCTCCTAGGAAGCACTCAGCACCTGCTCCTGAATGAAGGAAAGTGGCCCGTGGTCTACAGAACGCAGCTGCAACTCCAGCCAACCGCATTCTCAGCTTGCTCTGTACCCTTCTCTGCACTCCGTGTCCCTGTGCACAAGCAGACTGACTGCTCTTCCCATCACCTCCACAAATCTGGAACACTCCCGCCACGAGCTCCTGGCTCAGAATACCGTGGACTATGTATTATGCATGGTACAGAATATATTGATACATGGTAGTATTCAATCCAACAAATTTAAAATACTTATCTGTTAATACATAATATATCAAGTTTAATAATATTGGATATATATTTTATAATAAATAAGAAATGATTAGGCCAGGTGCAGTGGCTCATGCCTGTAATCCCAGCATTTTGCAAGGCAAATGTGGAAGGATTGCTTGAATCCAGGGGTTTGAGACCAGCCTGGGCATGGTAATTACTGTACATGTAATTATAATTAGATAATATATTAATGTAGTACCTTTTATATGTTTTATATAATATAGTATCTAATACTGTATTATTATTGATTATAATAAATATGCATAGTAACTAAATAATTAAAGTGGTCTGTGAAATTCTCTACGTGTGTTTGTGCGTCTATAATAACACAATATGCCTTTTTTCTGGACCAGCTACTCTTTCTCTTCCAAACACCCGGCATGCATTATCCAGTGTTCACAGCAGCCCTCTGCTGTGAGTACTGTAATCACCACCACTACCGAAACTCACGCTATCATTCTGCCTCCCCGTCCTCTGCTTGGCAGGAGTGGCTCTCACGCCCGCCTTCCCCGCCCCCCCCCACCCCCGGGCACTTTCTTTCTGCCTCTTTGCTACTGAGCAGGTCTTGGAGCCTGCCTTCTTGTGACTGTCAGGGTGCATTCGGGACTGTGCGGTACACAGGAAGTCTGGCAGGCAGGGTAGGGACAGGCCTGGCTCCTTCTGTATACCTGCAGCCCTGGGGGACATCCACAGCTGGTCGTGACCCCTCGAGCCAACACCTCATCTTGAGAACTGGCATCCACACAGATGGACGGCTCATAAACCTGGTCATTGTTCTCTGCTGCACAGTTTGCTCAGCCACATTGTCAGCGTAACTGTTCGACCCACTCACCAAGTATAATGTGGCCTGTGGATTTGCTCATGACGCAGAAGTTCCACTAGAACACAGGCTTAGGAGACGTTTGGAGCGGCTGGTGTGGAGGGGCTGATATGGAAGCCCTCATGCTTCTCAGGCCTCCAGGTGAAAGATCATGGCCTGCCAGGAGCCCCAGGGGTGACATGTCCTGCTCGAGCCGTGGAGAGACAGCTCTGGTTCTACCGTCCAGTTCTCCCCCAGGCCACCAGGAAAGGAATCCAGAATCCTGCCACTGCAGCCTCTCCCCTCCTTCAAGGACACCTCAGCCACACACAGGGCCTCTTGCCTGTCACCCCCAATCCTGGCAGCCTATTCCTTTCCTGGTTCCTCTGCAGCAGGCCCAGCAAAAATCCCTCTTCATTCTCACTAGGAAGCAGGGTCAGCTGGAGGTAGTGGGTACGCTGAGAAAGCTGCGGTTTTCATAAAATGTCATGCTATTCAGTATCTATTTAGAGGAAGAGCCATGTGCCACGCCCAGCTCTCATCCTCCCTTCCCCTCCAGCTGAGGCTCAAACTCCACACTTTTGTTCCAGGCAGCTCCATTCAGGCCTTCAATTTACATATTTTAACAGGAAACCAAAAATCCCACAGGTGACTGGACTTACATTCCTTAGAGGATGCTTTGGTCAACTTATCGGAGCGGAAAGAGCTCGCCCCTTGCACCACAGTCACTATCTGAGGATTCTCTCCAGTCACATGGGTCATCTCTCTGAGCAAGATCAGGTGGATAAATGCTGCTTTTCTCCTCGCTGTTACCTTTCTAGGACTGTGTTAGTGGGTGTTGGAGGTCAGCCTCCTCAGAAGCAGACTTCGAGACCAGAATTTTTGTGCAAGCAATTTCTTCAGGCAGTTCTCCTGGGGAAACTGATCAACAGGCAGGAACAGCACAGCAGGAAGGGGAGGCCTCCAAGCCAAGTGGTAAAAGCATTTTCTGCCCGATCCCGCAGAGGAATTTGGAGCGAAAACTACACCTCCTCAGAGCTTGTCCTGTGTCATAGCAAGGAACCTGGGCTTCCAGAGTTCTTCATCAGTTAGTCATTGCCAAGGGCCACCCTCAAGGAGCTGTCATTCCTGGATACTTTCAGAACTCTAGAAATGGAGGCTAAAGGGCTGCAGTCACCCAAGGGCAGTTGGGGCACAAGTGCTGGCCATCAGAAGGAAAGCACAAGGATGCTAGGTGTCTTCATCCATGTTTGGGTTGCTATAAAGGAATACCTGAAGCTGGGTAATTTATAAAGAGGTTTACTTGGCTCACGAGTCTGCAGGCTGTACAAGAAGTGCTGGCGTCTGCTTCTGGGGAGGGCCCAGGCTGCTTCCCCCATGGAGGAAGGCGAAAGGGAACCAGCGTGTGCAGAGAGGAAGCAAGAGGGGGAAGGAGGTACCAGGCTCCTTTAACAACCAGCTCCCGCAGGAACTAGCAGAGCAAGAACTTACTGGTTCTGCTCCAAGGGAGGGCATTATCTACTCCGGAGGGCTCCACCCCCAAAACCCAAACACTTGGCATTAGTGCCGCCTCCAACATTGGGATCCAGTTTCAACAGGTTTGAAGGGTCCAACATCCAAGCCGCAGCCCCGGGGCTTGGGCACACAGGAACCAGGACAGGGAGCCAAGGGAGTGGGTGGAGCACAGCAGTGCTCATCGCAGTGGCCCATGTTGAGTGGCGCTTTGGGCAACTGCTGTCCACTGGCTACTCCTTTATCTGGCTGGGCCTAGAATTGGGGTTTAATAACCTAATAGAATCCAATTATGACTCTGGCATCATTACATCATTAGGTAATCAAGATGAGCCTCAAAACTCTCTCTCTCTCTCTCTCACACACACACACACACACACACACACACACACACACACACACAGCACAGCAGCAGGGCAAAGAATACAGGGTTTCATTTATTGATGGGCTCGGGATAGCTGGCCCAGGCGGGAGGCACCTTCCTCTCCCTGCTCAGTACCGTGTCCCCCGCAGCACTCTCACCAGCCCGCCGCTCCTTCCTGCTCCCACTTCTCAGTGGTTCGTGTTTGTTTGAAAAAGAGCATCTGTTTCCTTTTGTCACTGACCCTCTGTCTTCTGAATCCCTATTTGTGAATCCTTTCCTGGAGCATGCATAATTTGTGTAGCAGCCCTTCTCCCAGACTCCTGGAGGCTGGCTTCCTCGCCACCTAGGGTACAGGCTCTCTGCATCAGTCTGTACTTCGTAAGGCAAGAGGATTCCATTCCGAGGATTACTGGTGTTTCTCAGGATTTTGTTCTGGCTAGAAGCCTGACATCTGCTGGAGATAGCCTCATGGCCCCAGCCCTGTGGTGCACTGTGCGACCCTGGGCATTGCAGAGATTCTGAAGAGCACACTAGGAGGTGTGCTCTAGAAGCAACCAGCCAGCGTTGAGTCCTATCACCACCACTCACAAGGGGAGGATTAGTTCACTTTCCGTATCCGTCAGTGGGTTAGTAATAGCACCTCCATAGGAGGTTGTTCTGAGAAAACAAGGTCACGTGAGTGAATAGCACAGCACCTGCCCCGTAAGCACTCCATGAATGCTGGTGGGGCCATGACAGCAGCAGCCAGTGTTGTTTCTGTCACTGTGGGCAGGAACCCAAGGAAGAGGCTTAGGTAGAGTTCCTCCCAGCTTGAAAAATCAAAATCAAACATCATTTTCTGGTCACTGACATTAGTCACTGCCAAACATCAGCAGCAAGCTCTGTTCCATTGCATGTACTCTCGGTCTTTGCAGGAAGGAAGCGCTCAGCACGTGGCAAACACCCAACAACACTGGCTGCCTGGACCTGCTGCAGGATGGAAGGAACTTGGGACTGTGACTGTGTGTCAGCCAAATAGTGATGATTAATTACGGGAATTAAGAAATCAGATTGACTTCTATGGATTAATTAATAGATTGATAGTCTTCTGCGTTTCTTGGACAATGTGTTAAAAAGCAGAAATCAAGCTCAAATGGCTAAAAGCAGGGAGGAATTAATATCGTTCAACATCTCTTCTCCCTATTCACTCACACAAACTTTCTTTCTGTTTTAACTCTATTCATGAATAATTTTATAACTACAGAAGAGTTGCAAGAATAATATCAAGACTTCCTGGCCAGGTGCAGTGGCTCATGCCTATAATCCCAGCACTTTGGGAGGCCAAGGCAGGAGAATCATTTGGGGTCAGGGGTTCGAGACCAGCCTGGCTAACACGGTGTAATCTCATCTCCACTAAAAATTTTTAAAAATCAGCCAGATGTGGTGCTGGGTGCCTGTAATTCCAGCTACTGGGAGGCTGAGGCATGAGAATTGCTTGAATCTAGGAGGCAGAATTTGCAGTGAGTCGAGATTGCGCCACTGGACTCCAGCTGGGTGACTGAGGGAGACTCCATCTTAAAAATAAAAAAGAATTCCTATATATTCTTCACCCAGATGACCAATTGTGAACATTTTGCCACATTTGCTTTATTACTTCTCTCTAACCACATGTGTATATTACTATTTTTTGAGCTATTTAAAACTTAATAGCAGACACCATGCCCTTTACCCCTAAATAGTTCAGCATGAATTTTGTAAGAACAATAACTCTTAGATAACCACAGTACAATGATTAAATTTAGGTAACTTAGCACTGAGAAAATACTATAATACAATCTACAGTGCATATTCAATTTTTATCAATTGCCATATTTATGTCCTTTATAGATATTTTTTCTCTGATCCAGGATCCAAAGAGGACCACACAGTGTATGGACTTGTCACGTCTCCTTCAGCTCCTTTCTTCAGGACTTAAATATCCCGAAAGTCTTTTTGTTTTTTTGGTTTTTTTTTAATGGAATTTTGCTCTTGTTACCCAGGCTGGAGTGCAATGGCGTGATCTCAGCTCACTGCAACCTCCGCCTCCCAGATTAAAGCAATTCTCCTGCCTCAGCCTCCCGAGTAGCTGGGATTACAGGCATGCACCACCACGCCCAGCTAATTTTGTATTTTTAATAGAGACAGGGTTTCTCCATATTGCTCAGTCTGGTCTAGAACTCCTGACCTCAGGTAATTCACCCGCCTTGGCATTCCAAAGTGCTGGGATTACGGGTGTGAGCCACCACGCCCAGCCAGATCCTGAAAGTCTTGAAGAATACAGGCCACTTCTTTTAGAGAATGCCCCCCAATTTAATTTTTTATGGCATGCTCTTATATCACAGTCAGGACCTGCATTTTTGGCAGGAATCCTGCGTGAGTGATGTGTTCACAGTGAATCCTGAGTCTGTATGGGTCGGGAGGCACTTGTCTCACTCCATTTGTGCTGCCATCATAGCATACCTGGTACTGGATAATTTATAAAGAACAGAAATTTATGTCTTATATTTTGGGAAGCCTAAGATCGAGGCGCCAGTTTCAGTGTCTGGTAAGCTCCTGGCCTCTGCTTTCTTGTTGCTGCGTCCTCCAGAGAGGACAAATACTGTGTCCTCACATGGTAGGCAGAGGGCAAAAAAGCCCAGCTTGCTCCCTCTAGCCTTTTTATGAGAGCATTCATTCCATTCACAAGGGCAGAACCTTCATGGCCTAAGCAGAGGCCTCACCTTCTAATGGCATCACCTTGGTGATTAGATTTCAACATATTAGTTTTGAAGGGACCCATCATACATTGAGACCATAGCAGTGCCTGATGCTAGTTAACCCCATTGTCTCGAATGATAATTTCTTTTACTTGGTAAGGTGATGTCTGCCGGATCTCTTCACAAATCACTGGTTTAAAGAAGAAAACAACTACATTATAAAGATACATTACAAAAAAAAATACATTAAATTTGTGTATTTCCATAAAGAAATACACAAATATTACACAATTTCTAACATCTCTTAAAGTTTCCTTCCTTCAGAAGTAGACAAGCAGATGCACTAAAAAACAACAACAACAACAACAACAACAACAAAAAACAAGCAAGCATGGCCCAGGAAAACCCTAAAACAGAAGAAAAATGAGGAGGGATTGGTTTCCCCAGCTTTTAATACCCATCATAAGACCTCGGTAATTAGTACTGAAGGGCACCTGAATAGACAGCCCGATGGAACAGAAGAGAAAGTCCAGAAATAGACCCAAATGTGTGTGGGAAATGAATATATGATAAATACGGATGCTCTCATCAGTGTGTAAAGGTAGACTTTGTGACAGACAGAGCTGGGACAAGGGATAGAACTTAGGGAAAAGGTACAGTTACAGCCACACTATACTTGCGCATCAAGATGCATGCAAATGGGTCAAAGTTTTAAATGCAAAAAAGTAAAACCATAGAAATACTACCGCCAGAAGACAGCTCTTGCAATTCCCCCTGACGCCCACAGAGTTCAGATCCGCAATCCCACGTCTTCAACCCTGGAAGGCCTTGCTAAGTGGGGCCAGTGTTGAGCTGCGACAAGACAGGGGAGGGAAGGAGGGAGGTGAAGACAGGATATTTATTTTCCTGGGTTTTTCCTGCAGATCTCTCTTTTCCTGACAGATGCCCTGCTCTTCTCTGGGTGCCCTGGTCTACATAATTCTCTTTTTTCCAGGCTGCAGTAACTTCTCTGTCCCCTAGGGCCTAGAAGTGATGATTCCTCTGTTACTGCCAAGTCTTGATTTTGGCACCACCCCTGGGAGTCCCCTAAAACTTGCCCACACCCTTGCAGTAAACTTTTGTAGGGTTTATGTAATTCACTCTTTTGTATATAAACCCCTTGTGAATTATCCTAACTCCAATATGTCGTTTGCTTCCTGTGAGAACTCTGATAGGATAACCTTGGAGTAGATTGGCATATCTAACTCTGTCTCAAAACCTAAAAGCCGTAAAGGAAGGAGTAATAATTGTGAATGTAAATTAAAAAAAAAAAAACCTGTACGAAAACAAAACCAAAGCACAACACAAGTAAAAAAGACAAAAACTAGGGGAAATGTGTGTAGCTCATGACACAGAAAAGTAGTTTTCTCCAAAACACACAGAGCTCCCAGAAATGAGAAATAGAAAGACCACAGATTAATTTTTAAAAATGGACAAAAGTCACGAACAGTTAACAGAATAGGAAGCACAGATGATCTGAAATCCTTGCAAGCACTCATAATTAGAGACATGAAAAATCAAAATGACACTGGGAGATGACGTTTCCCTTAATCAGACTGGTAAAATTCCAAACGTTTGACCAAACCCTCTGTCACTCAAAAGGCAGGCACCAGTGTCTGCTCTCAATGAGATTGCAAAATGGGGCATTCCCTACCAAGGGCAATCGTCATCAAAATTTCAAAAGTCCTCCCTCTGACACAGCAACCCCACTCCTGGGATTATATCTGACAAGTATGAACTGACACATGACAAGATTATTCACTGCAGTGTTGCTTCTGATACTAAAAACTTGGAAACCATTCAAGCGTCCATGTCTAAGGAACGGTCCAAATAAACCTATCATTAGCTCACACAGTGGAAAGTCCTGGGAGTCTCAGGCTTTGGAATAAAACTGAGCTTGGTTTGAATCTTGGTGTTCCTTCCTGGGCAAATGACAACCTCACTGAGCCAGAGTGTGCATATACAGTACACAGGGACTTCAGCGGTGTTTACTTCATAATGCCATTGTGAGGATGCCATTAGGTACTATATGTCCTTTGAAAGTGCTGGCTCATAGGAAATACAAGACATTGTTATTATTTTTACAGCTTTTAGGCAGATACGTTGAAAGGTAAGAATTTAATGGCCCATGTAAACCCCTTTTACTGAAAATTCTCCCTGGAAAATGAAATGACTGTCTTCCAAATAAATACCGAGCCTTCTATTTTGAGATGCATTGCTGAGGGCTCTTCACTCTGCTGCGGTTCTGGCATTTAATAAACCTCCATTAAGGATATAAAGCGTCAAGGCAGGTGCCTTATTCTCAAGAAATACAGCACCGAGTTTTCTTCTGTCTTCTGTTTTTCCTCTTTCTTGCACTTCTGTCTTCAGTTCCTCCCTTCCCTTTTCTTCTCTTCCATTTCTGTCTCCTCTTCTGCTTTTGTCTCCCTTTCCCTGGGCCTCTGTAGCTGTAAATGACCCAAATGTTAAAAACAGAAGTGACCTTGGGAGGCCATCA
This sequence comes from Cheracebus regulus, assembly GCA_963574635.1. Classification (NCBI taxonomy): domain Eukaryota; kingdom Metazoa; phylum Chordata; class Mammalia; order Primates; family Pitheciidae; genus Cheracebus; species Cheracebus regulus. The sequence continues at coordinate 35,494 of CAUYQU010099625.1, forward strand.
GTCCAAGCCACTGGGGTGGCAGAGGAGCAAATCAAGCTCCAGAGGATGTCAGGGTTTACCCTCCAGGTGGTGGCAGACAGGACCAGAGCCAGCTGCTGCATCAGTTGCCCTTGTCACTCGGCCTCTGGAGGTCACCTCCCACCATCGTGGTACACACATGTCCTGAAGGGAGACACCACTCCTTAATGTCTCCTTCCATGTTCAGAAAGCAGACAGGTAGGAATCACCTTTTCACTTGGGAGTGTAAGTGAAATCAAACACATGAGGCTTTTGCAACCTCAGCTGTTAAAGTGTTTTTCAAGGTGGTGGATACAAAGCTCAGGGCAGGAGGGTGCTCAGGTCTCCAAGGCTCAAGGGTGTGAACGACTGCCTTTCATGGGTCTTTCTAGCTTTATGTCACAAACAATAGAAGTGTTTTCCCAGCACTGTCTCCTCTCCCTAAAGACCTGGCTACTGTATCTTGAGTGCTCAGCCTGGAAGCAGTAGGACAAGAACCAACTCTTAGAGAAGGGAATGAAGAACAGCCCCAGTGGTCACCTCTCCACCAGGCACTTGCTCCCTGCCAGGCACTACACTGTGGGGTTTACACACAGAACAGATTACAGTGTCACAGGGCACAAAACCCAAACGTGCAAAAAGGCCACATTTTGCTTTCACAGCTTTTCATTTCTACCTCCAGCCTCCATTCCGCTCAGAGGCAAAAGAGTTAATGACTCCCTGGATTTCTCAGTCATTTCACATGAAATGCAGTCAATCCAGTGCTGACTCCTCCGAGCACATGTCGACCTTCTGAGTGACGCAGGCAGCATTCAGCTGTTGGGAGTGGGGCCTGGTTGAGACCATCTCCTGCTCTGCTCCCATGCACACTGGGGTGTGCTTCTCCTGATTCACCCTTGGGAGCTAGAATCCATCCCCACTGGCATCTCCCAGGAAATCTGAGGGCCTGGCACCCTCTTGCACAGCAGCCTGTACGTAATCCTGTTTTCTCTCCCCAGCCTGGAGGGCCCTGTGACTTGATGAGCTCTCCTCTTTTGGGTACATAGAAAGAGCTAGAAGTAAGATTAGAGAGATTACACTTCCCTTCCCTTTGAAGCTGGGTGACCTTATGTCATGTTTGGGCTGATGAGACATGAGCAGAGACATCTCATCAGCCAAAACATGGCATAAAGTCACCTAACTTCAAAGGGATGGGAAAAGCATGTGTGCGACTTCCAGGTAGAAGCCTGTGAGAACCGCGGAGCAGGACTTCACCTTCCTTTCCCTGTGTCTGGGGCGTGTGGTGGCTTTTCCAGCTTCCTAGGTCCTTGGATGAGGACAATGTGAGCAGACACAAGATGTCGCAGAAGCAAGAAACGGAACCTCAAGCCACTGGGATTGTGGGTTGCTGGGAGCCACCTAACATAGCAGAGAATGAAGTGTTCCAGTGCTCTCCTGTGCCTCTTGGGGCCACAGGAGATAGGCGAGTTCTTCAGGACTTTCCGTACCCTGGCCACGTGTTCATCATGTGCCCTCTGCTGCAACCGAGGGACAGGAGTCTTCTCTGTATGGTTTGCTGTGATAGTTGACTTCTGGGGTATGGAGCACAAGGCCCCCAGACTCTCAAATTCTGAAACTTTTCTGAGACTTCAATGATCATTTCTCATCAGAGGCAACTTGGTCTACAAAGCAGAAAGGCGGGTGGGGCACTGTGGAGTCCACCCACCCCCCACACCAGGGCCTACCCTCTGGTTCCCTCTCCACCGGCTCTGTCTCAGACACTGATCTAGATCCAAAGGGCATGTCGGGCCGCTAGCCATCGATTCTCTTTCTAATGCATTGTTTATGGCAATATCCTCAGAGGGTAACCTTTTTAGATTCTCAAGCTCATGCTCTTGCAAATCAAAAGCATTTTCTCTCAAGACTCAGTTTTCTTTTTCTCAACAATTTATTTTTTTAAATCATCAAAAAAATACAAGTACATGATTAAAATCAAAGAGAACCACAAGCCTTGTGATGAAAACAAACACTTTTAACTCTTCACCATTCTAGTATTTACAGCCTTAATTCTAAACATATTATTAAAGATTATTTCTTGATTTATCAATTTTAGACATCATCCACTGACTTCTTGCTATGGAAAACGAGCATTTAGTATCTTGCATCTCCTCAGCCCCTCAGGCTCCAGTCCCTCCTCCATCTTCTCAATACTGACCAGATCCGTAGTCCGCACTTACCTTATGATGGTCAGGAACTGTGATTTAATTTATTCCTCACAATTTTAATTTTTCCCCTGAATCTAATAATACTAATAGTTATCATTTGGGTAGCTAATTACTTTTTGTTTGTTTGCTTGGTTTGTTTGTTAATTCTTCCTTAATCCTTCAACAGAATTATAAAACCCCTCTGAATATTATTGTCTCCCTACATGACCAAACACATCCAGTAACTGATCCATTCCATTTTCTTCCAGGATATCCCTCCTAAGCCTTCACTCCTCTTACTGAGAGGACGGAGAATGTGCTCGTCCCCACATGCCTCTGCTGGGGGTGCCTGTGCTTCTGTCTGCTTTAGGATGCTCTGTTCCCTTGGAGCCCCTATCTTTCTCATTCTTGGTATATCCCTTTAGTTTCCTCTAATAACCCAGAAGAAAGGGTACAGGAGAGGTAAATATTTTTAAACCATGCCTCACAAGACATGGTACTAAAGGCTTCCTCTCTGGATGGATAATTTATTAAGAGTCATTTCAGGCTGGGCACAGTGGCTCACGTCTGTAATCCCAGCACTTTAGGAGGCTGAGGCAGGTGGATCACGAGGTCAGGAGTTCAAGACCAGCCTGGCCAAGATGGTGAAACCCTGTCTCTACTAAAAACACAAAAATTACCCGGGTATGGTGGCAGGTGCCTGTAATCCCAGCTACTTGGGAGGCTGAGGCAGAGAATTGCTTGAACCAGGAAGCAGAGGTTTCAGTGAACCGAGATCGAGCCACTGTACACCAGCTTTGGCAATAGAGAGAGAATCTGTCTCAAAAGAAAACAAAAAATCGCGTCATGTCCCCCCCCTGAATTTCTGACTTTCATTAGGGCTTTGAGAGGCCCCTATGAAATTCCAATTCTCTTTCCTTTGTATGTGAACTTTTCTCCCCGTCTCTGGACGGGGAGAGAATTTAGTACAGTGTCTTGTTATTAGTGTTTTAACATTTCAGCAATGTGTTTTCCTGAATTTTGTGCTTTCTCATCCACTGTGTTGGACATTCTGTGAGCCTCCCAGTTTAGACATTCATGTATTTCATAATCAAGCTGTGCACTTCAGATTTGTGCACAGTATTTGCATTTGCATGGTATTGTATTCGCATACCAGTAACATTTTTAAGAACAGGAAAGGAGAGAGCCTACCTGGAGCTCAGGAGCCGAGCTGTTAACCTTTTTGTATCTATCCCCCCAAATCCCTCCCCTAAGGCCATACACACTTTGAGAGAATAGAGGGCAAAGGTGATAGGAGTTGTGGTTACCAAGGAGGGAGCATATGGGGAGAAACTTGGCTAATACTGCAGAATTCTGTCTTGCCACGCTTACCTGGCTTATGTAGCCCTTACAGTTGTCCTATAAGGTTGGCATTATTATCCCATTTACCAATGAGAAAATCAAGACTCAGACTGTTTGAGGAACTTCCCTAAGATCCCACTGCTAACTCAGCTTTCAACCTGATTTGGAGTCTTGCTGACCCTAAAGCTCATGTTCTTCTTCTTCTTTTTTTTTTTAGCTGAAAACATTTCAAGTTTCATAAATCCACAGATCAAAGGCACTGAATAAGCAGCCTAAGTGCATAGTGTAAACACAAAGCGAACCTCACCAGGGTACGTCATAATCCAGTTTCTGAAAACCAGTGACAAGGAGAGTATCTTTAAAAAGAGCCAGAGAGAGAGAGAAAAAAATAATCATGCAGAGAAACAAAGTCTCAGGCAAGAGGCTGCTTATCAGAAACTAGCAAGCCAGGGGACAATGGAATGATATATATTTTGTTTGTTTTTTAAAGCCCACATTATTAATCAATAGCAATAAGCCACCAGCTGCTGAAAGGAATGTTCTGTGAGCACCACATGTCAAACCCCAGACTTGAGGTTCTTTTGTTTTTACTTTCTCTCTTTCTGTTCCCTTAGGAAGGACAGTGAATCTTCCAGGTAGACTCAAATGAAAACCTAAGCTCCTTGAGGCCATAGAAAAGTATTGTTTTCCTCCATGGAATCCAGCAAAGGTTAGTAATCTGGAGAATTCATTTTTAGTTGACTAAGCAGCATCTCATTCTCCTGGCCCCTGTAATTCTAAGAGTATATCGTGTCCGAACTGACCACATCTCCGTAACTTCGGAAGCAGGCAGAGAATACCCTACTGGCTCCCTTTCCTTTTTAAAAACAGACTGCTTTTGGGGTAGATCGGGGACTCCTTCACACAAACAGGAAGCATGAATGAACCAGCTGAGTCCCTCTGGGTTTTCCCCATTGGGCTAGTTGTCATATTCCAGCTGATTCCCAAGAAACCTGTCTGTTTCTTTTCCAATTCCATGTTGAAAAGTAAATTAAGCATTTTGATTTCTCTAGTGACACAGAAGTCTCAATGAAGTAAGACTATTCATTGCTGTAATAAAAATCCGACGGAAATGGAGGTAAATATTTCCCTGATAAATGAAACCTGCAATTGGATTCTCTTTCCACAATTAAATTTGCTAGCTTAGTATCCTGGTTTTGCAACACGGTGATTAATACATTAAACCCATTAAACTCTAAGTAACTCTTTACATCTGTTTGCATATTTTTTTTTTAGAAGCGCACACAGAATTAGTCTGAATCTAAGGTATAATTTATTTGTCTGGAGTCTGAGTCACTGAGTTCCCTCAGGGTATCTCAACTTGTTTTTTTTCTAATCTCTATGGAGTATTCTTTTTTTTTTCAAAACATGTGATCTATTTAGAAACAGGCTAACCAGCACAGAACCAAACCTGTTCTATTGTTTTCTATTTCAGAATTTGCTTACATGACTTTAAAAATTTTAAGACTCTGTATTTTACATGTTTTCACAGCTCTGAATTGAAAAAAGTAATGCAAGCCTGTCTGACCCACGGCTCACTGGCCACATGCAGCCCAGGACAGCTTTGAATGCAGTCCAACACAAACTCGTAAACTTTCTTAAAACACTATGAGATTTTCTTGTGATTTTTTTTTTTGTTGTTGTTCATCAGCTATTGTTAGTGTTAGTGTATTTTATGTGTGGCCCAAGATAATTATCCTTCTTCCAGTGTGGCCCAGGGAAGCCAAAAGATTGGACATCCCTGAAGTAATGGAAATTGATACCACAGCAGCTTAATGGCAGAAGTCAGAAATGGCCTTCCTCCCTTGATGTACTTTTCAATATTGGAATACTGATAATAATGGAAAATTGTCAATATTGGAAAGGTAAATCAAGAAGCTAGGAGAGACTGCCTTCAGATACCCTTTCAAAGCAATGAAGTGTATGCAATACAGTTAGACAATATTTTACCCAAAGTTCAAAAATGTTTTCTTCCTAATTATTTACCTAGAATTTAGCCTTGAGTTGAAAGAGAATCAAAGATATACACAATTATTAAAACCCAGATATAAGACCACAATTTTGGTAGACACTTCTAGAACATTCATGTAACCCTACAGTATGTGGCCAAGAAGACATCAGAACTCAAGCTGCAGGTCTGTTACCAGCCTACCATCTCTGGACCTTAGTTTCCTTGGGTAGAAATGGGGATAACACCCAGCAGGCCCACCCAATGAAGTTGTCTTTGGGTCTAAACAGCTTAATGTCTGCAGAAGCCCTCTGCAGCACACGAGGTTCTCCTAACACAGGCATTATCATGTGGTTTTTAATTACTGATCGTAAACAGTGGTCTCCACAGAGAGGCCTGCACCTGGACCCATTGCAGTGCAAGTAAATGCCAGAATGCCTAGAATGTTTACTCTTGACCTCTAATTTCTGTGTTTGTGTTTCTATGTTTTCTAGATTTGTGGACTGTGGGATTTGTATGTTTGGTGGTAGATTGGTTTGCTCCTTGTCAGTTCCAATTTTCTTCTGGTTTGATTTTTAGATGGCAGAGACTGTAAGCCTAAAAAATCTCCCTTCCCAGACTCCCAGACTCCTTTGGCTAAGGTTTGCAGAGGTAGTTTGGCTTTGCATGTTAGCCATGTTTCCGGACTCTGTCAGTCTGATGCTTTGACATCCGCCCTGCATGCAGATGCAGAACGTGCCTCGTAATGGACAACCCACTCCGACGCCCGAGTCGCTCTGCCTTGGCCTCCTGCCTGCCTTGCTGCTCCCCCCTTCCTTGGGGAACATCTTCCTCTTGGGGGTTTGCTTTTCCAATCACCCCAGGGTGGGGCACCAGACAGCCAGGGACAGTCCTATGCCCAGAGCCTGCTGAAATTTTCCAAACTGGCCAGTCCTAAACCTGCTCACCCTGCCTGACCTGTTCCTTACTGCAGAACCACTTTGAAGGCTCTGGCCCATGCATTCCCTGTTCCCTCTGCCCCCAACTTAACTGGTGCTTCTCCATGTGGCCCCCATCTCATGGCACACCCCCTCCTCCTGGGCCCTGTTATTAATCAGCTGTCCTTTCTTTCTTTGTTTCTTTGTGTCTGTCTGTCTTTGTGTCTGTCGTGCTTTGTTCTGTCTGTCTTGTTCTTGCTTTCTTTCTTGTG
>CAUYQU010099626.1:0-14534 GCA_963574635.1 Cheracebus regulus
ATACCTATAATTATATCTTAGTTCATAATCAGAGGAATGCCTAGAGTGGACACAGTACAGAGCATGAATGAATGAATAAGCAGCTTATAATCGGAAGAATGCCTAGAGCAAACACAGTGCAGAGCATGATTTAAGAGAAAACAGTTACACCAGGACAAGAACCCATGGCCCAGGCGGCAGCGTTCAGTATTGTAAAGACACCCGCTGTGTGGCAGGCTTGGGGCGACAGTCACTCCTCCTGATAAAGGAGTTGTAGGACCTTGCTCCAGTTCTTGTGGAAGGTTGCCCTCAGACCAGCAATCGCACCTTGGTGACTGTGAACTTTATCAGCCCTTGTTACTGTGCTGCTTGAACAGCATTCCCCTATAGAACTCACTGGAAGCTGCCAGCAGGTGGTGGAGACCCTGATAGCTCTGTCTCTGCTGTGTGACTTAAAGCATCCTCCTATAAATCTTCTTAGTAGCTTGCCCATAGATAGAGGTATTGCACACTGCACCCTCTTCACCGCACACGGCCCACCTCCATACCTCGGTGACCTAATGGGGGTGGACCCCTTACTGCACACGGCCCTTGCCTCGATGACGTAATGGGAATGGACCCCTTGCTGCGCACTATCCACCTCCCAGCCTAGGTGACCTAATGGGGGTGGACCCCTTGTTTTATTGCTCACGACCTTATCACTATCCTTAAAGATGACTGCACTCACTGCCCTGTGCCCTAACTTACACACAATAAATACTGATACTTCTGGACATTTCGGGCCTGGCCTGACTCTGCTTATAGGTGGCATGGCCCCCTGAGCCCAGCTGTGTTTTCCTTGTGCTTCTGCGTCCTGTCTCTTTATTTCTCGGATCCTGTGTCAGCACAGCATAAGGGACACCCCAAGACCCTGTGGGCCATCAGCTCTACACTAAATAAGATGGCTACAAGACAAAAGGCTACACCCTCCCCAATATTGTGCCCACAAGGAAATTCTGGTGAACTGTTAAAACTTCACCCTGGTGGCCGGGCACAGTAGCTCACGCCTGTAATCCCAGCACTTTGGAGGGCTGAGGCGGGCAGATCACTTGAGGTCAGGAGTTTGAGACCAGCCTGGCCAACATGGGGAAATTCCATCTCTATTAACAATACAAAAATTAGCTGGGTGTGGTGGCACTCACCTATAAACCCGCCGACTCGGTAGACTGAGGCAGGACAATTGTTTTAACCTGGAAGGCAGAGGTTGCACTAAATGGAGATCACACCACTGCCCTCCAGCCTGGACGACAGACTAAAACTACATTTCACAAAACTAGGAACAAAAAATAAAACTTCACCATGGCAATGCAAACTGATAGCTTATTTTAACACGTGCAGTCACCCTAGCCCATCAGATTGTTCCCCGCCCCCATTTCGTCTGTGTTATCTTATTTTTAATTTTTAATTTTTGTTTTTCTCAAGATGGGGTTTCACCATGATGGCCAGGCTGGTCTTGAACTCCTGACCTCAGGTGATCCAACCACCTTGGCCTCCCAAAGTGCTGGATTACAGGCGTGAGCCACCGCGCCCGGCCTCCTCTGTGTTACCTTATGTAAAATGCGGATTCCCCACATTTTTCTTCTGCCCTTTTTTTAATGTGAAAACTGTGCTTCTCAATAGTCCGCCCTTTCCCTTTTAAATCTGGAGCCCTCAAAATCATCTTTGGAGCAAAGCATAGACCTGTCTCCTGGGCACGTCCTTAACTTTGGCAAATAAATTTCCTAAAATGATTGAGACTTGTCTCACCTTCTTCGACTGACGATATATACACAGCCATACGTACACACGCACACACGCACATCCACACGGACGCACGCACATCCACACGCACACACGCACATCCACACGGACGCGTCACCCCACAGCCGCCGCCTCGGGGCGCCGCAGCCCACGCACCCCCAACGCTGCGGTCGCGCTCACTTCTCCGTCCACACCTGGGGGAGCGGCTTCCCCGCGGGCCACGCTGGCCGGAGCAGCGGACGGGGCTGGGGAGGTGGCCCGGTCCGGGGTCTTTGGGAGCCCAGGGAGGAAACGCGCAGGAGCAACCACGGCACGAGCGGCGGAAACAGACGGACGCCTCGCAGCCTCCCGTCCACAGCGGCCTCCTTGCTTCGGGCCGCACCCGCCTATGTCAGTTCCCTGCTTTTAAGCAAAGCGTTCCCTCGCTCCGCAGTGCCACGCAGACGGGCGGTTCTCGCGTGTCACCGCGTGGCGCACCCTCCGTGCAGTCCACGCGGCCTCCCCACGCCCCGACCCGGCCTTCGACCCGCCCCATTCGCCGCCCGCTCCCAATCTCCGGTCCAGCGCGAGTCTTTGCCCCGCCCGCTTCGCCCCGGTCGTCGCGCCGCCCCGCCCCGCACCCCGCGCCTGTGACCCTCCCCCCGCCCCGTGCGACTCCCCGCCTGCGCACTGCCGACCTGGCGTCGTCTTCGCACCGCCCACCCGCCGCCGGCCTCCCGTCAGTCTTCGCCCCGCCCACTCACCGCCCACCTCGCGTCAGTCTTCGCCCCGTCCACTCACCGCCCACCTCGCGTCAGTCTTCGCCCCGCCCACCCACCGCCCACCTCGCGTCAGCCTTCACCCCGGTCAGTTCCCGCCCCTCCTCCGTCGTCGCCCCGCCTTGCGTCAGCCCTCGCCCCGCCCATGACCTCCCGCCTCACCTCAATCTTCGTCCCTCCGCGGTCTTTACCGTGCCTGCCTTGCGCCCGGTTTTCTCCGCGCCTCGCACCGTCGCCCCGCCCACACGCCGCCAGCTCGCGTCAGTCGTCGCTCTGCGCCTGCGCCCGTTGTCTCCTTGGTCGCGCCCGGGCCCTGCGCCGCGCAATGTGGGCTGCGGCGGGCAGGCTGTGGGGCTCCCGCGCGAGTCTCCGGGTCCTGCTCCGCTGCCGCGGTGCTGCGCTCCTTCCGGACGGCGCGCGGGGACTGCACGGCTCCGCGGTCTCCTGCAAGAACTGGCTCAAGAAATTTGCCTCGAAAACCAAGTAATGCGGCGGAGGGCGGTGTCCCCGGGCGCGGTATTCCCTGGCGGGTGGTGTCTCCGGGTCGCGGTGTCCACGCAGCCCCGTTCCCGCGCACGCGGCCTGGGTCGCCGGCTCCCACGTGCTGGGGTCTGCTGCAGTTCCAGCCCTCACTGTCAACATCGGCAGTTTTTCTGTTCGTGGACGTGTGTCGGGTTAAAAAGCAAAGTGACAACGTGTGTTTATTTTGATTCTTGTCGCCAGAAGCATTTTTCGGGAAATTAGTTTCAGCAAATGAGGGAAAATGAAAAAATATAAGAATTTCCCTGTTAATGTTGACTTTCTGTGTGGAGTTAATTTGAAGACTAAAGCTTGTCATGACAGTTAGTGTTTTTAAATGATGAAAATTAAGTACAATAAAATATATTGACTTTCTACTAAGTATGGCGCGGGGGGGAGTGTATGTTTGCTACTTCAATACACTACTTTTGAGACGGTTTTAGACCCTACAGAAAAATTGCAAAAATAGTATTGAGTTCCTGTGTCCTGGCACGCAGCTGCCCCTGTGTTAACGTCGGACTTCAGCTTCTGACGTGGTCGAGTTAATGAGCCGAGTTCGATAAATAGTAGCTAACTGAAGCCCGTACTTGACTCACTTTTCCTTGGAGCTGCCCGCTGTCCCTTCCTGTCCCAGGTCCCCACCCACGGTCCACGTTATCGTTACACTGAATTGTCTCCTTAGGCTGGGGTAGTGTCCCAGACCGTCCCTGTTTTGATGGCTGTGCCAGTTTTGAGGGGTGTGGTCAGATGCTTTGCAGGATGCCCCTCTGTTGGAATGTGCCTGCTTTCCTTATGCTTAGACGTGGGTTATGGATTCTGGGGAGGGAGACTACAGAGGTAAAGGCCATTCTCATCGCACCCTGTCCAGGGTCCACGTTGGCCGTGATCTGCTGGCCGAGGTGCTTGCCAGGCTTCTCCACCTCTTTTTGTCCCCTTTCCTTACTGTACTATGAGAGAAAGTTGCTGTGTACAGGCCACGCTTAAGGAGTAGGGAATTTTGCTCCTAAGTGATTCGCATTCTACTGGGGCCTGCAGCAGTTCCAGCCCTCAACTGTCAACATTGGCAGTTTTCTGTTCGTGAAACTGTGTTGGGTTAAAAAGCAAAGTGACAGTGTGTGTTTATTTTGATTCTTGTCACCAGAAGCATTTTTCAGGAGATTAGTTTCAGGAAATGAGGGGGGAAAAAAGCAGATGTGTCTCTTCTCCCCCATTAATTCATTCATATCGCTAAGAATTCATGTCATGTTACTTTATTTTGTTCAAGTGTTTCCAGCTCTGGCTCTCTAAGCTCCTATGTCCTGTTCGCATACCCTGTCATTATGGGGTTTTGCTGGGTTTTTGTGTGCATTGAACACTTTCCTACTTTCTGACACTACAGGATGCTCCAGGCTTATCTTGTGTGTTTCCTATCCCGGCCCTAAAATCAGCCATTTTCCAAGGAACGCTCGTTCTTTTTATTGGAGAGAGATGTTAGAAATGATGGGTGCCGGGTGTGTTCATTGCTTCTGGGGTATCTGTCTTTTGGGCGGTCTCATCTGACGAAAGAGTATACATGTTTCTGCTAACCCGTGTGCAAATATGCACCTGTAAACATTTCTGTTTATAACCATCTGTCTGCAACTCCAGAGCACACCATGTGGATCATTCTAGCCTCCTCTCCTTGCTTATCTGTAAGTCCCACTCCAGTAGTGAGCTGAGCGTGGCTCCCACCATCCATTTAAGTGTTCAGTCTCAGTCTGTGCCTAGAACGGTATCAGAATCCTTTACTTGAACTTCCATGGGAAACATCTTTATCAACTAGAGTGTAGTGTTTCTGTGCAGTTTGGTAGATATCTTTTTAAGATTCACTCTCTATCCTTGGGACTAGAAGTAGAATTTAAGTAAAAATTACAAGGTTGAATTAAAACCATCTTCAGCCTTTTCCCCATAACCCATGTTGTTATCAATGAAGTATTGAAATTTTTTAAGATGGCCGGTAATGTAATGTCTAAGTTTAGCCCCTTACAAATGGTTGTGGTATCATAACCTCTTAAATTAGCTTATGTAACTTTTTTGCTTTGCCATGACTAACATAATGTTTATTTTCTCCCCAAAGAAAAAAGTTTTGGTATGATGGTCCTTCCTTGGGCTCGCACTTGGTGAGTATAAGCCATGAGCCACTTTATAATCTTGATGGGAGTGAGGGTTTAAAAGTTGGCAAAATTCTTACCTGGAGGTCTTCCATTTCTGTATAGGGGACAATGTCTGTGTGGATGCGACCAGATGCCATTGGTAACATGGAGCTTTGACCTTAAAAAAAAAATGTACTGACATTAATGTTTTCTGGAAAGTTATGTCTTTTATCAAATTATAATATGGTAATATCCATTCAGTTTTTAGTGTGTGTGTACCATAAAAGTTTATGGAATATATGGCTCCCATTCTGAAAAATAAATACATCACATATACTAAAAATTACTGAATTATTCCCTTAAATAGGGTGAACTTTATGGTATGTGAATTATATCTCAACAAAAACTGTTTTTGAGAAAATATTTATTTGCAGTGCTTTTAATCTTGGAGGGTTATCTGGTAAAATCTAAAAGGATCCCGGTTTATAAAAAACAAACTTTATCTTAATGAAAGCCTACAAGGCTGAGAGTAATAGCTGTTGTTTATCTGGTTGCCCATCAAGCCCTTCCCCAGCCCCTGTTGTGTGAGTTGGTAAGTTTGGTGTAGCGTTGTAATGCTGCCCTTGGGGTGTGCTCTTCTTCTTGATGGAGACTTACAAACCATCCAAGTTGGAATTCGTCATGAAGAGCACCTCAAAGAAAACCAGGAAGGAAGACCATGTGCGCCTGAGGGCCCTGAATGGCCTTCTCTATAAGGCACTGACAGACCTGCTGTGTACCCCTGAAGTGAGTCAGGAGCTCCATGACCTTAATGTGGAACTCTCCAAGGTAGGCTTGGTGACCAAAGAGAAGAAATGGGTTGAAACAGCAGACCTGGCACTTACTTTACCTGGCCCAGTGTTGCCTGACAATTAAAAAAAAAAGACTCTTTAGCATTTATGAAGTCTTAAGTTCTGGGTTGCAGAAATGATAGTCTGGTCATTGCAGCCCTGAAGACAGATGGTGGGTATCTGCTGTGCAGAGGCAGATGTCTCACTGCGAGACAGAACTCCTGTAACCAAACAGCACCTGGCACATTGTCAGATAGTAGACAGTCTAAGCCTGCCATGGGAAAAGGGTGCATGCATGTACCTCAGTGCAGAGGTACAGAAGATGACTTCCTCCGACCCCCTCAGAGTGAGTTTAGCTAAAGGAAAGTCATCAGGAGAAAAGATGGCTTCGAGCATTTTTGATTAGCGTCTCAGGGCAAGTGGCTGTGAGGGAAGCGTCGGGTCACGATTCCGGTTTCGTTCTGCAAACTGCGGGACGTGGTGAGGAGGGGAGGGAGGTTTTGGTTTCTGGGGCCCTCTTTCATCTGGGAATGTTGTGCAGCAGCAGGTGGTGGTCTCCAGCACCATGCTAGAGCCCTGTCTTGGGCGAGAGGGGCTTCTGCAGCGGTCGTTTTCATCTCCTGGATGTTTTTGTCTTGAAAACCCATGTAAATTAAAAAGTGACCTGTGTCGGGGCGGGGTCTCAGGTTTCTCTGACTCCAGACTTCTCAGCCTGCCGAGTATATTGGAAGGCAACACTCTCTGCTGAGCAGAACGCACGCACGGAGGCTGTCCTGCAGAAAAGTGCCGCACACATGAGGTGATGACCTTTGCTTTCTGAATGTACCTGCTTTTTGCTCACACCGTAAATTTCTCAGCTGTTTTACTTGTAGATGGACTTTAAATTTTCATTGAGTATTTTTGCTTTTAAGGAAAATTTTGGGAGCATTTTCTTGAAGTTCACAGTATAATTTGCATTTTCATATGAGCCATAATGTAGGATAGCATTTCTCAAAGTGTGCCAGGATCCCTAAGGATCGGAAATCCTGTCAGGGAATTCATTAGGGTAAGATGTTGTTTTCTCTCTCCTGCTGTGTTGACATTTACACTGAGGCTGTAGAAACCATGAGGGAAGACTGTGGGTGCCATGCTGCCAGCCAGTGCTATTAGACCATCATGCCGCATACCTATAGTGAAAGACAATGTCACTTTACTTAAGAATATCCCAGTTGAGGCTGGACATGGTGACTGTCGCCTGTAATCCCAGCACCTCAGGAGGCCGCGGCAGGAGGATCTCTTGAGGCCAGGGAGTTTGGGACCAGCCTGAGCAAGATGATGAGACCCTGTCTCTACAAAAAATTAAAAAATTAACCACATAGTTGCAGTACACACATGTAGTCCCACCTACTCGGGGCTGAAGTGGGGGGTATCCCCTGGATTTCTGTCACCCCAGGAATTTGAGGTGACAGTGAGCCATGATCATGTCCCTGCATTCCAGCCTGGGCAACAAAGCAAGACCCTGTTTCTCAAAGAAAAAAGTTTTAAAAAAATATCCTAGACAGTTAAAAAATATTAATTTTATTAAATCTTGACCCTTGAATATGTCTTTTTAATATTCTTTGTGATGGGAAGTTCATGTAAATCACCTGCTGTCTGGAGAGTGCTGAACAGAAAAGCATCAATGAGCAGACTGTTGAGGTTTGGGTGTTTGGCAGACATTCTTTCAAAAATGAGCAAGTGAACCTACCACTTTAGGACAAACAACTGACTGGATCTGTTGCCAGTGATGAAATTGAAGCTTTCAAGTGAAAATCAGAATTTTAGGAAATTTGTATTCACCACTGTGAGCTTGACAACTTCTAGGTACTTGAGAGTCTTCTGATGAGATTGGCAGTGACATTAACAAACGTGCTGTTATATTATAAACTGTGTCAATACTTTTAAAATTTGTGTCACTAGGTGAACCATTGTTTTCCAAATGACCAGTACATGAGGTTACAAAACCATATGCTGAGACAAGGTCAATTCTGTGTGAGCCAGATGGTGAGTTTTAATGTAGCAGAGTGTGACAAGTTGGTTGGTGTAGTTTCAGATTCCTCATTACAACTGACCTTTAATTAATTTATTTATTTGAGATGGAGTCTTGCTCTGTCGCCTAGGCTAGAGTGCAGTAGTGCGATCTTGGCTCACTGCAACCTCTGCCTCTTGGGTTCAAGCAATTCTCATGCCTGAGCCTCCTGAGTAGATGGGATTACAGATGCCCACCACTAGACCTGGATAATTTATGTATTTTTAGTAGAGATGAGGTTTCACCATGTTGGCCGGGCTGGGAGTACATTTGTTGAGTTTCTGTGACAAAGAAGATCCATACTTTCCGAGGGCTGTTAAATTCTGTCTTTCTCAACACATATCTGTGAGGCCTGATGTTCATCTTTAATTTTCTTTCTTTCTTTTTGCTTTTTTTGAGACAGGATCTCATTCTGTCTCACAAGCTGGAGTACAGGGGCACAATCAGCCTCAACCTCCCAGGCTCAAGCAGTCTTCCTGCCTCAGCCTCCCATACAGCTGGAAGCACAGGTGTATGCCGCCACACCTGGCTAATTTTGTATTTTTTGTAGAGATAGGGTCTCCCTATGTTAGCTAGATTGATCTTCACCTCCTGGGCTCAAGCAATTCTCGGGCCTCAGCCTCCCAAAGTGCTGGAATTATAGGCATGAGCTACTGTGCTGGCTGTTCCTATATTTCAGCAAGAGTAAGGACAGAGTGCAGAAGCAGCAACGAGATCCCAGCTGTCTTCCATGAAACTGGCCTTGGAGAATGTGCAAATACATAAACAATGCCACGCTTCTCATTGATTTTTGGGGGGTAGAATATATACTTTTTTTCATTAAAAATGTCTGTGTAAGCATTCAGTGAGTTTTTAATGACTTAAAAAGACATAGCTTTTAGATTTCTCAGTTTTAGTTTCTAGTATAACAAATATTGATAGATATAACCCATATAAACAAAAGCTCTTTGGGATCTTCAGTAGTTTTTAAGAGCATAAAGAATCCTGAGACCAAAAATTGGGGGAATTGCTAAGCTGGGTGATAATAAATAAATCATTCCATTTCCTCCTCGGTTTTAAAAAATGCAGAAATTGGCCAGGCATGGTGGCTTACGCCTGTAATCCCAGCACTTTGGGAGGTCAAGGCGGGTGGATCATCCGAGGTCAGGAGTTTGAGACCAGCCTGAACAACATGGAGAAACCCTGTCTCTACTAAAAAATACAAAATTAGTCAGGCGTGGTGGTGCATGCCTGTAATCCCAGCTACTTGGGAGGCTGAGGCTGGAGAATTGCTTGAACCCAGGAGGCAGAGGTCGCAGTGAGCTGAGATTGTGCCATTGCACTCCAGCCTGGGCAGCAAGAGCAAAGCAGAAATCCAGCTCACTGACCAGCACTCTCAGAACTAGACTTCTTCCTGCCTCCCTTCTCATCCTGCTCCAGGTTTAGGATGGGGACAGAAGTAGAAAAGGTGACCATATGTGGGCTTCGTTTCAGGCACCCTGCCTGGCTTCATTACCACCAATACCCAGCATGATGATGCCCAGGAATCTTTCTTAAACTGCACGTCAGAGGACGCTCATTTCATTTCTTACTGTTTAACAAAACCAAGAAAAGGAGAGATTCTGGACAACTGTTGAAACAGCATTGTTTTTCGATTTTTAGGTATCAAAAATTCAGTTGAGCTGAATGTCCCTCTTCCCAACTCCTGTGGTCACTGAAGATTTAGGGTCAAGGTTTACTATAGCTGTGTACCAACGATCTGTGGTCACGGCGTTCACTGGTTATATGTGCCGTGCCTGCATTGGCCTAGGTCTGCATTGTGTGATGTGCATGAAGCAGGTATCATTTCTGTGTCTAATATCTGGGAAACTGAGGGTCGTGTTGTGCCAGTGTGGGTCCACTGAGCACAGGAGGAAAAGCTGTTAGTACACAGACCCTGGAGCCCAAGGCCATGGTGATGAGTTCAGATCAAGTTATTTATACAGATCTCACAAGTTGAATTGAGAAAAGTAAAGGCAATTGCAGATATGATGCATTTTGCATCCCTTTTGTGATATGGTAATTGGCTAAAGATGACTTTTCTGGGCTGACGTTTTCATTTTTGAGTAATACAATAAATCTCACTCCTGCCTCTTAGTGACATCTTAAACCTTACGTTCAGCATTGTCACACCCCTCCACTGAGTGTCATGGTACAGCTGTGAGAGTCTGCACATTCTCTCTCCTAGGCACCTTTTGATGTCCCAGCAGACCCTGAGGAATGTGCCACCGATAGTGTTTGTTAAAGACAAGCAAAGTGCAGCTCTAGCTGAGGTAAGGCTTTCAAAAAAACTTTCTAAGAACTTAAAATTTTAATTTTTATTAGAGACAGAGTCTTGCTATATTGTCCAGGCTGGTCTTGAACTCCTGGCCTCAAATGGTCCTTCTGCCTCGGCCTCCCAAAGAGCTGGGATTAATAGGTGTGAGCCACTGGGCCCAGCTGATAATTAAGTTTTTATAACATAAACATTTATATGAGCAAAATTTTAAATTTAAGTTTTAAATACTGAAAAGATAATGTACAGTTAAACAGATGAAACCACTCAGAAGGGAACAAATGAAAAGTAATGAAAGAAGGGTGCAAATGAAAAGGCTCCCCCTGCTCCCGTGTCCCTGTCCCCAGAGGTAATTGCTTTTTCTGGTTTTTGTTGTTTTATGCTTGTCACTATAGCTCTAATTAGTAAACACAGTCTCTGTTTCCTTGTGTATAAACTCGACACAGCCAGAGTTGCCCTCCCACGCTTGTCTCCCCTCTCACCTCTCAGCATGGATCGCTCTGCTGTCGTTTCACACCACTGGGGCTTAGGAGACTTAGGTCTGTCTGTAACTACAAGTGCTTTTATCATTATTTTCCTTGCTTTAGACGTGGGTTAACTATAAAGGTTAAAAATATGTACATATATACTTATCTGGTTGGTAGTTACAAAGTTATTAAGGTATGTTATACCTTCAAAAAGTCAATAAAAAATCAGCAGATAGTGTTTGCAGTGTTATAGTTAGGTTATTGTTATTCACTGTAGGGCTAGACTGCATTTGGAGCTGCAGAAGAAAAGATCCAGTTTGACATTTTTGGGTTTTGTTGATCACTGTACAGGTAACACTAAAAGCATTATACAAGTAATAAGCTTGACAGATATGTGATTTCCCTTGCTAGAAACAGAAACAAAGAAGTGAAGTTATAGTCTCTGCCGTAAGGAGTCAAGGACAGTTTAGTTCATGGCAGTGTGCTGTGAGTGTGCTGTGAGGGCATCAGCAAGGCATTCTCTGGGGAGGGCGTGCCAGTCTCTTTGTCTGAGCTCAGCACCCCAGGCTCCTGTCTTTGGGGAGGGTGGTCCCATCAGGTGTTGTGGGTTCCCTTCCAGAACAGTCACTGGACAGGGGAGGGCGTGTGCTGTGCTTGAAGCAAGGCACACAGAAGGCAGGATGAGGACATCCGCAGAGGCAGGGGACAGGCAGGCAAGGGTTCGGGTGGAATGCAGTGTCCAGGGTTTGTGGGCCTTGCCTTGTTTTGGGTAGCATCCCATGTGCCCGGATGAGGAGTAGTTTTCTCTTGTTTAGGCTCCCAGCTTTGTGACTGTCCCTATCATCTTTTGCCTTGTCTTGCTGGGAGGCCTTTGTCCCCCCAAGCACACACATTCTATGGTAAACCGAAGCATTTTACAAAACTACCTTAGAAACTAGTTAACAGTTAGTTTAATTCAACTAACATTTAACTGCTTTCTTCATAAATTTGACTAACATTTACAAGTCTAAAATGTAGTTTTAAAAAAGCTTCACTTTGTTATCAGAGAAAATGTCTTGTGAAAGTAACAGTAAGGTATTTGAAAGCACAGGCTATTGAACAGGTCCGAAGTATTTGGGAAGAGTCAATAGAAGGAATTATGCAAAGTCTAATCAAAAGTTCAGTGGTTAAGGCAAAACAGCAAGGTGCAATGCTGATGTTACGTGGAGCCCAGCTCCAAGTACGGCGATGGGGATGTGGCCAGCTGGTTTACCCTCTGTGTTCCTCTGCAGATTGATCAGTTACTGGCAGTCGCAGACTTTGGACCTCCGGATCAAAGAGACGACTTTGTGCGAAATGATTTCAGGTGATGTATATGGACATATGTTTTGATTCCCTGGGGTAGATTCCTAGGCATAGAATCGCCGTTTTCCACAGGAGCTGCGCAGTTTCACATCCCCAGTAGCCTACACGGTCCCCTTGATACTTGTCCCCAGGGCCAGCAGTCCACGTTCACAGGCTGTGCTGTGGCCTGGCCACGTTTACACAGTGAGGGCCTCAGTGGTCACCAGAAGTGTCTGCCATGACTCCTCCAGTGAGGAGAGGACCTCTTGTCCTCTTCAGTCACTCAACACATTGTTATTGAGTGCCTACTGTATGCCAGGCCCTGGTCCAGCACTTAGGCTGCAGCTGTCTTTGGAATCTGCGTTTCACTAGGGGAGGCTGACAGGAAGCAGTAAACATTCACAGATGGGTCAGGCATATGTGAGGAGCGGCGTAGAGGAAGGTGGGGCTTGGGAGAGCAGGTCGGGGGCGTGGAAGTTTGACCTGTGCATGTACACACACATACACCACTTTTCCAAACATGTAGTGGGAACTGACAGAGCCTGCAGGTGCTGAGGTGTTTGTGGAGGGCCCCATTCCAGGCATGCAGCTGCTAGAGCAGGCCTTGCCTGTGGGCCTTACACAGCAGCTTCGACATCGCCTGGGCACCTACCAGGTGCATCCCTGAGCTGGAAGCGAAGCTCCACACTGTGGCAGGCCTGCCCTGGCTGGGTCAGCAAGGGGCAGTGTGGTGGCCGCAGGTCAGGAAGCTGAGCCCAGAGTTTTGGAGACTTTCCAGATTGGAGCCTTGAAGGATACATGGCTGTAATGTGGCTCTGCTTAGGTGTTGTTCACCAAGAATATACTTCATGAAGGTTAATCAGTGGCAGATCTGATAGATGCCACCTGTAATTCTGCTAGTTTAACTGATAGGAGGCACTGGCCATGCTTGGAGAAAAAAGTTGCAAATGCATTTTTTTTTCCCCCGAGCTGGAGTCTTGTTCTGTCATCCAGGCTGGAGTGCGGTGGTGTGATCTCGGCTCACTGCAACCTCCACCTCCCAGTTTTAAGTGATTTTCCAGCCTCAGCCTCCTGAGTAGCTGGGTGTTACAGGCGCCCGCCACCACGCCTGGCTAATTTTTGTATTTTTAGTAGAGATGGGGTTTCACCATGTTGGCCAGGCTGATCTTGAACTCTTGACCTCATGATCTGCCCACCTCAGCCTCCCAAAGTGCTGTGATTACAGGCGTGAACCACTGTACCTGGCGCAGATGCATTTAACGTCTACAGGACAGGTGCATCTAGACTGTGCTGGCCAAATCCTTCTGGTGCTGGAGAATGCCAAAACCAAAACCCACTTTCTTTCACTCCTGTCTCCAGTTACCCTCAGATAGACTCTTGGGAGGGTTCACAAGCGAGCAGATAGAGGAAGTGTGATGTACTGTTGTGTTGTGGCAACAGCACTGGATTGGGGGCTTGGTTTGTGCTTTGTGTGAAGGCCCCTCTTTTACCTTCCCAGGAACCCTGATGTCCTGCGACCCTGCGGAACCACAGAGCCTGCCACAAGCTCCAGTCTGTGTGGGATCGATCACGAGGCACTCAACAAGCAGGTTATGGAGTACAAAAGGAGGAAAGATAAAGGGCTTGGAGGCCTGGTGTGGCAGGGGCGGGTGGCTGAGCTGACAGTACAGATGAAAAAGGGAAGGAAGAAGGCCAAGCCCAGCCTGGAGCGGGACAGCTCCCTCGAGAGTTACCTGTTGGGAGAGGAGGGCGAAGAGGACCTAGACCTGGATGGCGCCCTGGAGTACGAATGCTACGCCCCAGACACAGAGGAGTTGGAGGCTGAGAGAAGAGGTAGCATAACAGAGGATGACCATGGCTGCAGAGCAAGGGGGGAGTAGATGGCGTTGTGTCAGCTCTGCCTGTCCCATGTTTGCAGGGAAAAGCATTGGCACGCAATGCAGCATGTGGCTGCGTTGAGGCAGCTGATGGAGTAAAACCATCTGCTCTTCTGCTGCTTGGACATGTTCTGGCTTTTCGGTGTATCTAAACACAATTTGCTACAGTTTCCCCTCCCCCCCATACACTATGTGTAATTTAAAAAATAAAGGGCCATATTATTACAGATTCAAAAAGAAAATGGTAAAATAGTGTCTCTGAGATGCTGGCATGGCCACCTCCACCTGCAGAGCCCTACCAGGTGCCAATGAGTTCTTGGCCCAAGGGGTCAGACCACAGCAGTGGCCTGGATGGGAACTGGACCTGCAAACCTGGGGAGAGCAGAGGGTCCCCAGGGTCTCCCAACACCCCCAGAGCTGCTGAGTAGGCACATGGCACTGGGGCTTCGTCTCTGGCTGGCCTCTTTTTTTTTTTTTTTTTTTTTAGTAAAGGAGAAAGAAAGAAACAGCAAAAGAAAGAAAAAAAGAATGAAAGAAAGAAAGAGGGGGTG
>CAUYQU010099630.1:0-41438 GCA_963574635.1 Cheracebus regulus
ACCCGTGGGGCTGCTCCGCCTGGGAATCTCCTGGTCTGGGGGTAATAAAAATCCGTCTGGAAATGCGGCATCCACTCACCCTCTGCACTTTCACTGGGAGCGGCAATCCTGAGCTGCTCCTAATCCGCCATCTTGGATCTCTCCATGCTGACATCATTTACTTGATAACTTTCTTGTCTAATAGAAGTGCCTATCTAATATAGGTGCCCCAAATTTTCCTTTAAGTATTGCATTAGCTATATCCCACATATTATAATATTGTAGGTTTTATTTTCATTTATATAAAAATATTTTTAAACACCCTTTTGAACTGCTCTTTAATGTGTGTATTATTTAGAAGTATATTAGTTGGCTTTCAAATATTTGGAGATTGTTCAAATGTATTTCTATTAGGACTTTTAATTTAATTTCATTCTGTTAAGAGGAAATACACATTATGATTTAACTAATTTTAAAATTATTTATAAATATTTTGTGATACAAAATATGGCTTCTCTGATTAATGTGCCATTTGCATTTGACTGCAATATGCATTCTGGTATTGTTGGATTTAATATTACAGAAATGTCAAATAGGTATATTTAGTTGATAGTGTTATTAAACATGACTGCATTTTACTAATTTCTTTTTACCACTTTTTAAAATAGGTTACCAACAGATCACTAGGACTGTTGATTTATTTCCTACTTCATTTCTATTAGTTTTTGCTTCAAATATTGTAAAGCACTGGTATATAAGAGCATGAATATTAAGGGTGTTTAGATTCTTTTCATAACTTAATCTTTTCACCAATATAAATAACTCTTTCTGGGTAATTTTTTTTTTTTTTTGATAGAGTCTTGCTCTGTTGCCAAGGTTAGAGTGCAGTGGCAGAATGTCAGCTCATTGCAAACTCCGCCGTCCAGTTTCAAGCAGTTCTTCTCCTCAGCCTCCCAAGTACCTGGAACTACAGGCTCTTGCCACTATACTTGGCGAATTTTTTGTATTTAGTAGAGGTGTGGTTGCACCATATTGCCCAGACTGGTCTTGAACTCCTGAGCTCAGGCAATCTGCCCACCTCAGCCTTCCAAAGTGCTAGGATTACAGGTGTGAGTCATCTTTATGTTCCTCTGAGGTGTGAGCAGCAGGCAAATATGTAAATATATATATTCACACACATTATTTATGTATGTGTGTTTATATTCTCACACGTATTTATTTATATATATGTGTGTGAATGTATACATTTGCCTGCTGATCATATATGTGTGTGTGTGTATATATATATATATATATATATATGCTCATATATATACATATATATGTATACTTCTATAGGCAAATATAAATTAGAATAAAATATATGAATTAAAACAGAGAATCATTGGGCTGCTTGAATGTGACTGGCACTTTGTTTGAAATTATGAGGTTTGTATCAACACTGGGCTAGGAAGATAATATTATCACATATAACTGATAATTTTAGCTCAGTAACTAAAATATTTACAGTTAAATGAAAATAAATTATTTATACAGTAGAAAGATAAATAACATTTAAAATATCTCAACATTTGACCTTTGGATGATATAGTTAATGCTTGAGGCATAGAAATTTGATGATTGGTAAAATAAATCGAATTATATTTTGCAATAACTGTTAGTATCTGAGGGAGAACTTTTAAAACTGAATTCTGCATTGGAAGTTTGTTTGGTGTGGCAGACAAAGAACCAGTAAAATACCATAGAACAGAAGCCAAGCATGAAAGTTAAGTACAAAAGAGATCTTGAACCAAAGGACGCTCAATTACTAACACAATTAAAACTTGAATGATGCCAGTGAATTTAAAAATTAAAAGATTATTTTTTGCATTAAGCTTTTAGTTTACTGGCTTTGAAACCATAATATGGAAGGATTTAAAGAAAATAATTGGGAATAGATCATTCTGAGATATTTAGCTATAATAAGAAAGAGAAAAAATGATGTTTTGAAGGAAGATAAAACTAGATTGATTGTTTTTCCCCTTTTGACAGAAGAGATTCTGTAACAGATTTGCAAAGGTCAAAGAGTTAGAGCAGAGAGATTTGTAACTTGTGATGAAATATCTGTGGGTGACTCTTGGAAGAAGATTGTGATAAAATTAGCATGAATTAGAAAGTGTGCTTAGTTTTTAAAGATGGACAAAAATGAACACAGGAAAAAACTAAGGGGTGCCATTAAAAATATTCTTAAACCTACAATTCAGATGGTTAACAATAGGTAATATTGATATTATAAAAATCATGTTTAAATTATCTTGTGAAAGTAAGTTTATATGTAGCTAGTTTTAAGATCAGAGGATGTGTACTTGGATAAGAATAGAAACTGAACATAAAGGAAAAATCTTAAAATATGATTCAAAATCTATATCTAGACAGGAAAAAGATCTGTCAAGGCTTGAGGTCATAGGTGCCCAAAGAACTGTTTTTCTGGTATGGAAGAATATTTCTATCTAATTAGGGTATTTAGTTTGAAGAGAGTGTAGTCATCCACACAATTTGTCATTTTTATTTAATACTTATATTTGAACATACCATTGCTGGATGGCTTATTTTAACTGTTAGAAGAATACAAACAATCTAATAATTTGATGTGATATGGCTGCATGTCACATAATAATAGCCTTTAAAATGATCCATGTTTTCAAAATGTCCCTAGAGGTCCTCATGGAATTTAAATTAAGTATTGTGAGAAAGAAGATATAAAGTGCACTTTGATAGCAAGACTTATTGGCAGAGAGGTCCGAAAGAGAAGCAATGGTGTTCTTTCAGCTTACTACTTACCCACAAGAGTGATTATTGATTTTATGATATGAGGTTTGTAACTAAAGCAATAGTAGAGTTTCCAGCAACCAGTACTAACTTACCAGGCATTTGAGTGAGCACGTTTAGAAGGAGACACTTTAGCGCTAGGTAAGCCTTCAGATGACATCAACATATTAACTTCACTCTCAAGATGCTGAGCCAGACACACACAGATACCCACCCCTCTGGAATTATGTGGGACTATGTGAATGTATATTGTTTCAAGATGCCAGATTTAGCTATAATTTGTTAAGAAGCAGTAGATAACTAGCACATAATCTTAATGGCTTTTAATAAACAGGACGAAATCATTGCTTCATTTTCTTTTCTGATTATAAAAGTAATGCAATCAGAAATCTTGTTTTTAAATATCAGTTTTATGTTTGGAACATTATAAATTAGGTAATACAGAAAATATTTTTAAACATCAACAAACAGCTACACATAGATGTCTTATTTTAATGATCAGAATAATACTTTTATTGTTTTACTGATGAATATGTAAAATAATAAAAATATGATCCTCTTAATCAAAACGTGAACAACTGGATTATATGACTGTAAAACCATTTCCCTAATTGTATAAATTTAAGGTGTCCAACATAATGTTTAAGATACATAGACATAGTGAAGTGATTGTGATTAGTACACTCAAGAAAATTAACATATCCTTACCCTCACACAATTACCTTGTATGTGTGTATGTCTGTGTGTGTGTGTGTGTGTGTGTGTATGATGAAAATACCTAAGATTATTTTTTGCAAATTTCCAGCATATGATACAGTATTTTTAACTGTAGTCCTCATGCTCTACATTAGATCTCTAGACTTATTATTGCTATATAACTATTACACAGAATATATCTTCTGTGTAAATAATTACCTATGTTTCTGTAGGACCATGGACAGATATTTACTGAGTAAATATGTATAGGGATTTTTGAGTTGATGAGAAGGGTTAAACAAAACCCTCAAGCCTGTGGTATTTAGAAATCTCAAATTTGAAGATTGATTTGATAAACTGCACAGAAACACAGTTACAAAAATAGGTACATATACATACATAACACACTGTTTTTCATAAGAGATACATTTGATGTAAAAGTCACTTAGTGAATAAGTAACATCATCACCCTACACCAATCACAACTAACTGTAACTTAGATCAGGGAACCTCAGATGGAAAAATATAGTCTGTTTACTGAAGTACAAAAATTCCAATTCTATGTATCTTACAGTTACAGGCTATACATGGATGTTACCAGGGTAAGGATTTTAAAATCAGCAAGACTTGATATTGTCCACTTAATTTTTTGTTACTATCCTTATTACTTTGCATTAAGATTATAGACTTTTTTTTCTTTTCAATTTTTATTGTAGGTTGAAGGGTACCTGTACAGGCTTGTTACATGGGTAAATTGCATGTCATAGTAAATTAGTGTACAGATTATTTCATTATCCAGGTAATGAGCATAGTAGATTTTTGCTCCTCCCCATCTACCGTCTAATAGGCTCCAGTGTGTTTTGTTCCCTCCTTTGCATCTTTGTTTACTCAGTGTTTAGCTCCCACTCATAAGTGAGAACATGCAGTATTTGCTTTTCTGTTGCTGTACTAATTCACTTGGGACAATGGCCTCCAGAACTATCCAGGCGGCAGCAAAGGACATGATTTCATTATTTTATGGCTGCATAGTATTCCATGGTATATATAGACCACATTTACTTTATCCAGACCACCATTGGTGGGCATCTAGATTGATTCCATGTATTTTCTATTGTGAATAGTGCTGCAGTGAACATGTGTGTGCATATGTTACCATGGTAAAATAATTTATATTCCTTTGGGTGTATATCCAATAATGAAATTGTTGGGATGAATACCAGGTCTCCCACATTCTTTGAGAAATCTCCAAACTGCTTTCTACATTGTCTGAACTTTTAGTAATTCTCTCTGGTAAGTTTCCTAAGTTAAAATTTCTTCTAATTCCCTCTTCCATTTTCAAAGATAAGATAAACGAGAGAATTTGCTCTAGCAAATCTTCCCAGGATTTTTGTGGTTTCATCATAAATGTGTATTTAGTTTGCAAAAGATTCATAGTTTATTTTAGAGTAATTTGTAATGTAGGCTCAGTCACGTTGGACATCGTACAGTTAAGAGAGAAAATAATTTAAGTAAATATGTAACTGGATTAGCTGCAGGTTCTTGGCCTCTCCTAGCTGGAAGAATGGGGAAGGGGGTTTTGGTGTCACGGTGAGTACTACAGCTCAGATAGAACTCATGAACCCAAAGAGCGTGGTAGTGTGGTTTACTAGGCAGAGCGAAAGGACAGCTTCCATGCTGTGGAACGGGACCTGGAGGGGGCACTGCTGCAGGGGCTTGGGCAGCTGGAGACTATACCCCTGAGTTATTCCCGCCCCATTCTTGTTATCATCCAATGAGAGGGGTTTTTTCAACCCTTCCCTGGATTAGTTGAACTTTGAATCCTTTACCTGATTGGCTACTGATTTAAAACCCTGAATCACTGAGCTTCCACCTTCAAGGGCCAGAAAAAGTCCCTGACCCAGAACAAAGCCCCTAAGAGCCCGAGGAGGGAAAACTGGAAACAAAGCCCCTAGCCATCCAGAGGCGCGAAAAGTCCTGCGCTTGAAACTGCCCCTAGTTAATCGGGGAAATTCCTCTAATATAATCCCTCAGATGGTAATAGAAATAGCAACTCTGAGGTTCACAGCAAAGAAGTGGTGTGAGGTTTTTGTTTGTTTTGTTTTGTTTTGAAGACAGGATTTTTGTCGTTCAGGTTGGAGTGCAGCAGCAAGATCTCAGCTCCCTGCAACCTCCACCTGCCAGGCTTAAAGGATCTTCTCACCTCATTCTCCTGAGTAACTGAAAATACGGGCCTATGACACCACACCCAACTCAATTTTACTGTATTTTTTGTGTTTTTTTATCTTATTCACCAGGCTGGTCTCAAACTCCTGAGCTCAAGCATCCACCTGCCTTGGGCTCCCAGAGTGCTGGGACTGCAGGTGTGAGCCATCATACCCAGCCAGACATTGTTTTTTAAATGTAGGTAGTCATTTATTATACATTAACCTATTGAGCTAAATGTTTTTTGCCATTGACTTAAAAAGACGCTTTCTAAATTTTTACCTCTATAATTTTGTTTCTGGATTATCTTCTCAGTATATTGAACTGTCTTCTATTTTTTGTCACTTCTACAATGCTGAAAATGTTCTCTTCAATTGAAGCTGTGCAGGTTTTCTTTCTTTCTTTTCTTTTTTTTTTTTTAAGACTTTCAATATCCATATTTTTTAGGCTTCCAGATGATTTTTTTTGTATCATTTTATAACACTATACATACTACTTAACAAGATTGAGGTTTCCAACCATAAATAGAAAAGGAATCTTTTCATACTTTCTATTTTTGACAGTTTACTATAAGCTTTGGTGGTTTTCTTCAAGCAGGCTTTACATTTTTGATGCTACTTTTTATAACAGTTTTGGAAATTTGATTTTAAAAATTCTCATATGTACTGTGTGTGTGTGTGTCTACATGTATGTTCTTTTTGGTGACTTACTGATTAAGACAATTTTCTAAGATTTTAGTTTCACTTTGTGATGATAGTTTTTAAAATTCATACAAACATTATCGTTTTCTATATATAAAACACTTTAAGTAGGATATGGTTTTGGTACTGAAAGAAAATTCAAGCACAAGTAACATTGAAATTATCTGGGTGCATTAAAACACAGATTCCTCAAACATATTCAAGATGCAGTAATGAAGAATCTACATTTTCCAAGTTATACAATAGTACAAATATATATTAAAGTCTAAGAAACAGGATCATAGAAGATACCTCTTCTTTGAAAGTAAATCATCAGTAAAACCTTTAGTGAAAGTAGTTTTTGACAGCATTTTTTACTTTATTATTAATTTATTCAGGTTTTACTTTTTCCTGCTACTATCTTTGGTAGTTTCTAATACTTTTATGAATTCACACACATGTACACACACAGAGAAACATATATATGCTTTTAAGAACAAATTTTGAAGAATTTTCAAATTTGTGTAGCTTGTGTTAAAAAAATCTGTTGTATATGTTTTTATATTATAAATGCTATATGCCTGAATTTATTCAGTCTGTTAGGTGTACCAGATGTTTCTCTATTAATTTTAATATTGTCAATAAAACTCACTCAATTTTATTTATTTTTTGTCTGGGGGATTGAGAAATAATTTAGTTACCATTAAATTAATTCTGTTTAGATGCACAATTTGATGACTTTGACAAACACATATATAGTCTATCACACAGTCAAGATACAAAAGATTTCCATCACCTTAAAAACTTATTTAATGTAACATATTTGTCAATCTCCTGCCTATCTCCCACCCCAAGAACCTGACATTCGTTTTCTGCCTCAGTTGTTTTCGCACTTGGAGAAAATTGCATAAATGGGATAATATAGGGGTCCTAAAGGCCTAAAAGTTTTCAATTAATACAGTGCAATCTGACTGTCAATTTTAGCTCCAGAGCTCCCTGTGGAGTGAACCCAGGCAGCACAGCAGCTCAGCCTATCTCTCTGGTCGTGTTTGCTTCCTTCTCCTTCCTTCCACAAATTTGGTTTCTCTAATAAATATTCCTCCCACTAAACCATCTTCCTCTGCCTCCCCAAGATAGAGACCTAAGATATTGGCCAACGGAAATTTTTGATTAGAAGGTGACAACTAAATAAAAACTTGAAAGATGACTATATTTTCTCATAAGAAGCCAGTATAATACTGTTTCCGGCAATGAAAAAAAAATGTCTCGGAAATATCCAGCAACAAATAATGGAATGAAAATTCAAATGTTTAGATAAATAATTGTATGTGAGAATGTCTATTCTATCTACAAAGAGGAAATCAAAGTGAAAGTTTAGAAAAAGATTATTTTGTTGGAATGCAACCATGAGGGAGAAGAGGGAAAAATGAATGAAGTCAAGAGAAATTCAACTTAGTAGAATGAAGAGTTGAAGATATTACAAGATAAGGAGTATCATGTTTCATAGGACAGGTGAATAGAATTTTATCTTCAGTTTTTCCAAGTTTTAGGGAAAAATAATTCAATCTTTTATCACTAAGTATGACATGAGTTGTAGTGTAGCAGGAGCGGCCGCGGGAAAGGATCTCTCGGACACCGAATACAGGAGAAAGGAATTTATTACAGCTGGGAGCCAGGTGGCATAGGTGCCTAATATCCAAGCTCGTTTAACAAAGGGAAGTTCAGCCTTTATATAGGCTTATACTTTAGATGTTACAAGTGGAAGAATCTTAGGTTCATAGTTTTAGGACTCATATGTGAATAGGTCTGTTTACAGTTTCAGGAATCACATATGAAAGGGTTCCAGCTTACAGTTTTAGGACTCACATGTGAAAAGGTTTCTGTTTACAGTTTCAGGAATCACATATTAAAGGGTTCCGGTTTACAGTTTTAAGTAAAAATAATGCGTTCTGGAGAGTTTCCCCAAGGCCTAGCCTGTCACCTATAGGAAAGTAAAACCGGAGACACGAGTCAGTCAACCTTTTCTTCTATTGAAATGCAGCATGATAGTCAAAGGGGAAGTTGATCTGAGAAGCCTGGGTCTCCCTCTTCAGTAGGTCTTTCTTAGCTTGCTGAGAGTTATTACAATTGAATGTTGTATTTTCTTGAACATGTTTATGTGTCTATTAAAATAATTATATGGTTTTTTTTTTAGTCTGTTGATAATGGGAAATTACATGATTCGTTTTTGAATGCTGGGCCAACCTAGTAACTCCAGGATGAGCATCATTTGATCATGATATGTTAGTCATTTAATATACTGATAGATTTAATTTGCTGTGCTGATAACCACAATGGCACACACACCAAAAAAGAAACAAAATTAGAGAAAAGAAACTGAAATACTTGTAAAAGTTTCTTGCTAGAAGCAATAAGTTATATAATGTTATTTCAAATAATACTGAGACAAATCAAAAGCATTATAACATATACAAGACAATCACTTAAAAATTAGAGCTATAAATACAAGTCAATAACAAAAATAAAATTGAATTATAAAATTTTCTCCATCTAAAAGCAGGCAAACAACAGAAGAAATAAAGCAACAAGAAACAGGAAAAATAGAAGACAATTAAAACAGGGTAGATTTAAATCTGTCATATGTATAATTACATTAAATGTAAATGTACAAAGCACCTCAATGAAAGACAGCACTTGATTTAATGAAATAAATACCTCTCAAATACAAGTGCATTCAAGAATCTTACTTATAGTATTAAGACATATTGGATAAAGGAAAAAATGTGGAAAGATATAACACACTCACCCTAATCAAAAGAAAATTGAAATAGCTAAATAAAATTGAAATTTCATAGGAAACAGACTCAGAGAAAATAATATTACCAACAACATGGGATGATATTTCAAATTAACAAAAAGAAACACTCATAAAACAGCATAAGAATAAAAGGTGTAAATATTCAAAGAATTCTCTTCTCTCATTATTAAAAGGGGAAATGCTGAGTGTCTCTTGCAGATTCTGGCTGGCTACAAATGAAAGCAGTACTCAGATACAGGTATGCAATGAAAGAGCACTAGGGGAGTGCCCACAGAGTGAACAGTCTCGATCAGCTGGCACTGCTCATTTTTATTCAGTATAGACATAAATGCTGAAAGCCTGGCACCAACACAAACTGTGGGTAATTAACATTGTCATCCCCTCTTGCAGGGAGCAGTCTTTCAGGCAGATGATCAAAGGTGGGTTTCTACATAACATAAGTAAACAGGCCTATTTCGATAAACTCCCCTACATTTACTTGCACCTACTTCTCACCTTCTGCGTCAACATAAGAGAAAAGCTGCCTTCAGCTTTTTCTCTTCCAAAGCTTTGCAGAGCCATCTGACATTTCATAGGCCCTTTTCTTTCCCTATAGCTTCCCCCACCACTCTGTGTGATCCCCTACAGAGAAAAATAAACAGAGGATCAGTAAAAATGTTGAGGCCCTGACCAACATTAATAACAGCATAAGAATAAAAGGGGTAAGTATACAAAGGATACTCTTCCTCATTATTAGAAGGGGAAAAATCAACAAAGGATCAGTAAAAATGTTGAGGCACTGACCAACATTAATAACCACTTGAGTTAATTAACATCGATTGTTAGAACACACCGAGCTAAACAGATAGTATGTTCTTTGCAAGTTTACATGTGACCTTCACTGAGATAGACCATATCCTTCACCATAATAAAAGTGGTGGTTGGAAACTAGTATGGAAAAATTAAAATCTTACAAAGTGTTTTCTTAGACTACAACATAATTCAGTTAAAATTAAATAACATGAAGATATCTGAAACACCTCAAAATAGTTGAAGTTACACACCACATTTCTAAATGTCAAATAAGTTAAAGTGGAAACCAAAATAGATATTAGAAAACATATAAAAATAAATTAAAAAATATTAATATTTATGAAGTACACCTAAAGGAATTTTTACAAGAAAATTTAGAGCATTAAATTCTTACATTAAAAAAGGAAATTGTCTCAAATCAGTGATCTTAGCTTCTGATGCACGATATAGCATATCTTAAAAGCTATCACTAAAACGTTCAGGTATTAAAAATTGTCAAGGTTTTTTTCTGTATTCATCAACAATCTGGGAAACCCTTATAAAAGATGAAATGTTAAAAAAATTTTAACTCAACATCAGTAAGTTTGATAATTAAAAGATATAATGAAGAGATTAACATTGTTGTATATGTGTTTAATCTGTACTTTTCCGTGAAGTCCATAAGTCTACATGCCAGTTTCAAAAAATGAATATATTATGATGACTTTTTTAGTTTTTAGTTACTGAATTAGCATTATTATTTTAAAAAACCTTTTATTAAGTTTTTATAAGATTTTACTTTATGAGTTTAATCTGCAATATATAACAAATTTGGGGGCTTATGCAACACGTATTTATTTATATGTTGGTAATACTCTACCAAGGTATGCCTAAGAAGGAATTTTTTGCCATGAAATTATAATATAGTGTCTTTTTGTTTTTACTTATGTAACATACTAAATTTTCAAAGATTCCTCTTTGTTTTACATTGTTGTGGAACATTTACATGCAATTTTGGGAAGCATTTCAATTTTCAAAATTTCAGTTTCAGAGAGCAAATTATACTCTGTCCACAACTATCCTGACCCTGAATTTTCTTCTTTTTCCCATGGAAAGTCCTTCCTCATTTCAGAAACCCCTGGGCCTTATAAATATGTAAATAACTACACAAAATTTAAATATTAAATAAATAAGCTTATACTTTGTTATGTACTGCTTTCCTACAGGTATTTGTTTTTAAACAGTATACAGCTGTCCTGGTTATTGGAAAGTGAATAACACAATCTCCAAATGTAAAAATGAAGTTCTGCCAAAATTCACAAAAATGTGCAAAGAAAACAAGAATTTTCCCAGTAACTACTTTCTCATTTAAATGAGTTCAGACTTAGCCTTTTCGTTGTCTTCTTTCAGGAAAAGTCTGTTATAATATTTTAACCAGTCATCCATTCTGTGTTACCCAGAGGCCTACAGCTCCTAGGGTCTGAGGCTCCCTCTAATACTATTGAGGTAATTTTACTTTCTGTTGTTGGTGATTCTGTAGTCCCCGCTACTCTCTGCTGAGTATTTATTCTCAGCTCCTGGAGTTGTCTCAAAGCAAGTAGATAATGCAATGCCATTCAATAAGTCATTTAACTCTTGCCATTAATATAACATGACTTTCTCAATTTTTTATTTCAAAATTTCAATGTTTTAAGTTAATTGGAATATTATGATATTGCCCATTTCATCAGATACTTTTTAATCTTAAAGAGCATGACTCATTTTGCCAACACAAAAGCCATGCTTTTAAATATATAGCCTCAAAGAAAGAGACAAAGCACTGCTAAACAATGTGTAAAGTATTGCCATTACTTTCAATCTCAATTAGATTTGCACCAACCTAATATTTGTTTTTCAGTTCGAATTATCAGTATCCAGTGTTAAGAAGATTAGTGAAACAATACAAACTTAGTTTCTATTCATTGACATGTTTTGTTTAAGATAAAGGATATAGTAGTAAAACTATAAACTTAGGATATCTCAAAAAGTAGATGAATTACTGCCTAAAGTGTAACAGATAGGAGGAAAATAAACACTCGACGGTAAGAAGAATGCAAAAACGGAGCTATTAAACATGAATTCTGTATTAACTATGTTCCTTGGTCTTAGAACAATTGCCAGCACGTAGTGTGCATCCAACACATTTAAAAATGTTATTTAAATGAATGATTGACATATTTGAGCAACTTTTAAATGTACAACATAAGAATAAAAAATGAGGATAATATCTGTGATCAAATTACTGTGTTAATAAAGCAAATAACCTTTCTTTCGATTTCTACAACCTGTCTTCCCCATGCTAACTGATGTTGTCTACTTAAGACACAGTTGAAAGTTAAAAAACACACAGATATGCGCATTCACATACTCAAAGAACAAAA
Source organism: Cheracebus regulus (assembly GCA_963574635.1). Taxonomy (NCBI): domain Eukaryota; kingdom Metazoa; phylum Chordata; class Mammalia; order Primates; family Pitheciidae; genus Cheracebus; species Cheracebus regulus. Next base: position 12,375 of record CAUYQU010099630.1, read on the forward strand.
GGCTATCTAAACAACAATCTCAGAATATCTAAACACCATAGACTCACATCAAAGATGGATATCACTGGAAAAATTGCTTCGCATCATGCTGTGTGCACCATCCTGTATCATTTTAGATATCTCCAGTATCTATAAACTGGCTAAAGGCAAATAATTTAAACAATATTTATTGAATATTTTAAATATCATGATTTAAAAAAAAATAGTGTATGTGTTTTCTAAAAATATGTTAATTTATTTTATGCTATGTTAACTTTATTTATACCTTAACAATAATGTATAATTTATTATACTTATTTATATACTGTATTTTTATATTTTTTAGTGGTTAAAATGTTTGAATTGTAGAACAGCATCTTTACTTGGTAGCTGTCATGAATTTTAGCTGCATTGTCCTTTCTCAGATTAGTTTTTGTCCTTATATATGCCAGGAATATTTTCTCTAGAGTTATTTTCTGGATATGGCTAAACATAATGAATATTTGAACCTCAAAATTTCTGTTATAAAATTGCTAAAATTCCTTTCTGAAAAAATTGAGCAAGTTGGATCAATCACTATTTTTTTTTACTGCCTTGGAGATATTTTTTTTTGCTTTCTTGTTTCCAGTGCTTTTTTATAGTCAATGAATATGAAGTAATTTGCAATTTCATTTTGAATCTGAAGTTCATTTCTCTTTAACTGGTAGGATTAATGGATATAGTCCAAACCTAGGTATCTCAAAATAATCCTACATTTTATTTCTATTTATACATAGTTTGAACTTTAGGTAATTAACTCAAGAAGCATCTTAGTTCTGTTACATGGATAGAATTGTGTGATAGAAATAGGTTAAGCAAAGATGCCCTACACATTCTGATGTTTCTCAAATGCATCCCCCTGAAATTTACATGTTGGAAACAATCCCCAATGCAACAGTGTTGGTAGTGAAATCTAGTAAGCAGTATTTGTGTCATGAGTGGTAAGCCTTCATAAGTGGATTAATGTTGTTATCATGGGAGTGGGTTAGTTATCCAGAGAGTGAGTTCTTATACAGAAAGCCTGGCTACTGGTACCTCTCTCATACACACTTTCTTGATTCTCTGCCTACTGTTAAAGGATGACACAGCATAAGGATATTGTGAGTGGGTCCCAAGAACTGGCAACATGCTCTTGGACTTCCCATACTCCAGAACCACAAGTTAAATAAATCTATGTTCATGATAATTTTAACCAGTCTCAGATACTCTATTATAGCAACAGAAAATGGACTAGGACACATTCAATAAGTAATTTATTATATCAATAACAATAAGAAGTTTATTTATGGAATGTTAACTTAAACTTTTTCACATATGAATAATGGCACACAGACAAGAACACGACCCATCTAATATAAACTAAAGGTTTCCAGTGAGCCATTTTGTATAGAAAAGTGTTACTGTCATTTTGCTGAGTTGTGCTCTTCAATTACATAGTATCTGATAAATTCAGAAGTAATGAGTATTAACTGTGATAACAAAAGTTATATAATTAGGATATTATTGAAAATAGCAATACATAAAAAATTATACACACAGTATGTACAGCAGTGTAAAAAACTATAACTATGCAATGTAACATGGATACACCTTAGAAACTTAAAAATAATGAAAAGTAAAACAAAGAAGAATGCATACATATGATGCACTTTTAAAAAAAAGCAAATGCATGCTACTAAACTACAGGTGACTTAGGAGTACTGTTATATATTGGATGTTAATAAAACCAAGCAAAGTAATGGCAAATACAAAACTTGGTATGTTGGCTACCTTTGATGGGGAGGTAGGAGGATTGACTAAGGATACATATCTAGATATCCACAACCATCATGCTCACATTCTATTTCATAAGGTGATGAGCTAATAGGGAAATAAAAGAAACTAGACTTTTTAAAAGTGAGTACGTCTTCAGCCCATTATTTCCTTGCTATACAAAATAAATATAACTTTTTTACACAACTGTCTATCTAGAAATGTTCTGACAAAATTATTTTAGGTTCATCATAAGGTTTACATTCACTTTTCCATTGAAGACAAAAGCCTATTTTTCAGTTTTGTTTTCTTAGGAAGGCTCATGATTATATTCCTCATGTGGAATGATGAACGTGAAATTAACAAAGTGGATTGTTTTAAAGACCAAAATTACTGTCTGAGTCTCCATGTGCAACAGATGGAACTAGTGAAGCCATGCTTAGTTGCTTTAAGGAGCAGCAATTGTCTTGCTCACTTCTGGAACCTTAACAGACATTTTGGCTACCAGACTTATTGTGGCACCATAGTCAAGACTTTGAATATTTTCAAATATTTGTAGTCATGGGACTGGCTCCAAGAGGCTGTGCCAGTGTCTTAGCAGGTATTTTAATGAAGCTGATAGTTGCCTGATGATTTTAAAATAATAACAGGGCATGAAGCATTATTGAAGTTTACTGACAGATATGCCTGTTTCTTCTATATTCCTTGAATTGCAGGTACTGCAAGTTATACTCTGTTAGATATACATTGCAGTGTATTTCGCCACTGTAAGAAAACGAGTTCAACTATGTTTTAAATCATTTTTTTCCTTTTCCTGATTTCAACTTCTATTTTCAAAAAACTTTGCTTTCTGCTCTACTTCCAGGAACTTACGAACTATTCCAAATGTTAAGATATGTATCATTTTAAAAAGTGGTCATTTTTTGTTATGGCCTTTTTTTTTTGGCTATTTTATGTTACTCCATCATAGGCTTTATTTTGAAAGAAATAGTCATAATAAATGTAATAATGGATAGTAATTACTATGTAGTCACTGTTTCTATGTGTTGACCTCTCTGTTGGTCATATTGTGCACAAACTGTGGTAGTAGTTTGTAAAATTTATTAATTTTTGTTACTATTTTTTTCATGGATAATTTTCTTTTCTTTCTTCCATACTTTGGTTTTCCAGTTTTCTAACAGCTAGACATTTTGATGAGCATTGTCCAAGGGATGTTTCTAGTACATCTTAGGCACCCACTTTCATTCTCATGCTCTGACTTCCTCTGGGTCTTCCTGATTTTTTCTGCTACAGGAAATTTGTTCTGCTACAGAGACTCTGCATTGTCTCTGTCCAGCCACAGCAGGCCATGAGGATGCCTCCACCCTGCCAACGGTGGTCGTAGTCAGCGTGCACTGGCCCCTCCACCACTTCTCAGAAGGCCAAATGCAGGGCTGGGGTTTGGCCTCTCCACTGGCTGCTGACAGCAGAAGATGAAGCAAGTCACAACTGAGGGGTGGGGCTACATTTGGCAAATGAGAGCAGAAGGTAACCAATAAATGAATGCTTTACCTTGCCCTAAACCCCATTCTTACAACACTTCAGAATACTGTAGTTCCAAAACGACTACACTTGTAAAAAGCTGTATTCTCCCCTTATATTTATTTCCTCTCCCTGACTCACACTTCATTTAACTCACTTTTGCTTTCCTGGAATTACATTCGCCACTAAAATATTAGCATACATTCTTTAGGTTTGAGTTCTGTGTTCTAGGAAGTCTGGGCTAAAACAACGATGAAAACGTTTAAACAGGGAAATACATCGAGAGCTTTTCATGTCCTTGGTTTTCAAATCCTAAATTCTCTAGAGAAATGGAGAGGAGTGTTGACACACATATTTGAGAACAAGATGGAAAGACTGGAAAAAGCGAAGAGGCTATGAAACTACATGAGTTCAAAAAAAGCCTCAACAACCACTTACAAGATAAGTAAGTAGATAGAAATTTTCAAAATAGCTTTGTAGAAGCTGAGAGGAATTAGGATTGTGCCTTTACTCCTAGGCAAAGTCTACAGGGAAGTGGTAGTTCAGCTTTGTTTTCTTACAAAGGCTCATGATTGTATTCCTCATGTGGAATAAGGAATGTGAAATTAACATTTCCTTCCTGAAGAAGGAATTTGTACCCAAGTATTTTAAGTTAAAAGTGCTGTAGAAACTAAACAGGGCCAGATGGTATTCTTCATTCAAAATCTTGGTAACTACAATTTATCAGGCAGCTACTTACCATGCAATGTGCATTAAATGTATCTAATTTTAGATTTTTACAGATCTGTTGATAGTATTAACATTAATTTAACTGTGAATGTTCACCAAAATACCTAGTAAAATATTTTAGTTTCAGTGCAGCAAGTATTTTAACCTTCATGATTAACTTATTAACGTATAATTATGATTCTGTAAAAATAGCAAAAATTTATTTTTGATAATTTTTCTTTTGCAAATGGTTTCAATAAATTTGTAGAAAATGTAAATAAACGCGATAAATGTATATAGTTTGGAATTGCCAATAACTCTTCAGATGTTATATTTCCTTCAAAATATATTTTTTCTAAACAGGTTTTCACACGAGCAAAAGTAGTAAATTTGTTTTGTTGAATTTCATAAGACACAAGTAGAAAAATCATCATGCAATTATCTATCTCAGATAGAGTTAAGGTGAATGTTATCACTGTATAATATAGACACATAGTATGATAATTGAGTACTATATAACTTTGTTCTTTGTATAAAATTATTTTTTTTATGAAAAGGGTTTTATCAGTGACAGACTTGGAAATTTAATAAAACTCTACAATTAACACAATATAATTTATTCCCAAGGAAAAAAACTTTTGGATGAAAAAAACAAGATAAATTTTTTTTCCATTTGAATAGGAAAGGTAGCAATCTCGATAGATTTATTAAGCATGAAAACTTCAAATGCTATAATGCTTCTAAGGAATTAAATGATCCATTCATGAATCACAAAGAGGATATAAATTACCAAACTGTTTGTATAATTGTAATGTACTAGTACCCATTATAGTACATTAGTACAGGCTTCTAAAGAAATTCTCTAACAGAGTTCCACTACCAAATTGCAAAAAATGTGTTCTCATTTTCTCCATATATTAGTATTGGGCTATTCATTTAGCTTTCAAAATCTGCTGTTTAATATAGGGCTTTATTCATTTGAACATGCAACAAGACTCTACTCCTAATGCTTGCAATTGAAGGATAGACTTCTAAAGTAAGAGGTAGAGCCTGCAAAGGAGCTCAACAACGATAACAAAACTAGATTTAAATATATTTAGTGAGCCTTTACCTTGTGCCAGCTATCCTTCAGGGAATATGGAAATGAACAAGACATCTGAAATACCTGCCATCAGAGGGCTTACATTCTGTGGGAATGCAATGGCAAAGTAAACAGTAAGTAAGTGGCTGATGGTGATAAGTATTACAAAAGAAAATAAAGCAGGGTAAGAGCCAATAGGGAATGCCAGGGGGAAGGTTATTTTTCTTTTATATTTGGATGTTAAGTCTGACTTATAACATGTTGTTTGAGCAGAAAGGCCGAGGAAGTGAGAGCGGATGACATGCAATTGCAAAGAAAAGAGATGTCAGGCAGAGGGAAAACCAAGTACAGTCATGTGTTATTTACCAACAGGGGTACCTTATGAGAAATGCATCTTTAGGTAATTTTCTCATAATGTGAACATCTTAGAGCATGCTTATACAAATCTACATAGTATAGCCCACTACACACCTAGGATATATGATAGTGCCTGTTGCTTTAAGTTATAAACCTTTATAGCATTTTACTGAACAGAATACTGTAGGCAGTTGTAACAGAATGGTAAGTATTTTTGTTAAACATATTTTAACATAGAAAAGATAGTGCATTTTGCTGCAAGGCTACTAGGATACAGCATCACTTGGTCATAGAAATTTGGCAGCATCATTCCATCATGATAGATGTAATTCATTGATGACTAAAATATTGTTATGTGGGGCATGACTGTATTTCTGGAGAGACTAACTTGTCTGTTGTATTTGAGGAACAGTGTGGAGAGCATACAAATAAGAAGAGGAAAAGAAGTAATGATGTATCAACTTTTAGTACAAAGGCATGCTTTGGGTTTTCACTCAGAGCAAAAGGGGAAGCTATTAGAGCACATGTAGCAGTGGAAGGAAACCATCTGAGCTTAGTTGACATTGCTATGCCAAGAAGAGACTGTGGTTGAAGGAGGAAAGCAATAGGTGTAGAGGTAAGGAAACCTACAAGGTCAATAATCCAGGTAACATACAGTGGTGTTTTACCAATCTGGTAACGATGGAAGCAGTAAGAAGTTATTTTCACTGTATATATTTTAGTGGTAAAAAATCTGGAAAATGCAAATAAATGTAATTTTCAGATGAATGAGATGAGGTATGTGTAAGAAAGAATGTATCAAAATTTATTTTATGTGCACGACAGAAAAATTAAGTTACTATTTCCTGTCAGAGAAAGAACTTTGGGTAGAAGAGTTCTTTCTGATGAAATATCTCTAGGATGATAAGAATTTAGCATGACAGTGATGAAACAGCAAGTCCAAAGCTCAAGAAGTGAGAGGTCATAGTATATTTGGGATAAATGTCATCATAGACATGTTATATTGAGTCTTTCATTTATGAGAATGAATAAATGAATGAAGACACACGGGGTCTGGTAAAACATGGAGAAAGAGAAAGACTATACATTCCAAGCTACAGATTCCAGTGAAGGAGAGTATGTAGTCAGATGTGTTATCGATATAACCTACCAAGTGGAATGAACACAGACAATCAGGGTAACAGGGAACATGAAATAGTTGAGGTTTTATAAAGACATATAGCTATTTGAAAAGTAAATTTTAAAAAGAGTAAAGATAAGGCTGAAATATACTCCTGGACAGAGGAAAAGACCATTTGGAAACATAATTATTAACCACTTAGAAAAACTCAGGTGAAGTAATATATCCAGACAAAAAGTTAGTTTTACCAAGACAGAGATGTACTAACATTTCAAAAAAGTATTTTCTGATGCAGTAAAATGAGTATTATTTCCCATGAAACAGGATGTATAAAAAGGGATTGAAAAGGCTGGGGAAAAAAAAAAACAGAACATACTAAAATAAGAATTAGGAAACAGATAAATTAGTTGAGAACACTCTATTTTAGACAGTGACCTAATGTAACAGGAGTCCCTGGCTTGGGCGTTTATTGCTTTAAAATAATTTATAAAGATGCTTTTAGAGGAAAAATCAACAATTTCTTTTGGTTTTGTGAGCTAAATATAGACGTGTCTTAAAAATAAGAGAGAATCATGTATTCACCATAATCAAATGAAAGCTTCAGTCATAATAATATGATGCAAAGTAAACTTCAGAGCAAAATACATTACCAGACATAAATAAGATCATTTCAAAATTATGAAAAAGCCAATTCAAGAGGAAATTATTCTTGACATGGCAAGACATAGTTTACAGCATTGTTTACTATATATTTTAGCTCACTGTTAAGACCTACTGCTCAGGAAAGAGGTTTTCTTCAAAATATAACTGCTCATTGACAAGTACTTGTTCACCCAAGACTTCTGATGAAGATGTACAAGAAGATTAATGTTGTTTTCATGCCCGTTAGCACAATATCCATTCCGCAGTCCATGAATAAAGGAGTAATTTGGACTTTCAAGTCTTATTAATTAAGAAATACATTTCATAAAGATATAGCTTCCATAAATAGGGATTATTCTGATAAATCTGGGAAAAGCAAATTGAAAGTCTTCTGGAAAGGATTCACCATTTTAGATGTAATTAAGGAAATTCATGATTCATAAGAGGAAGTAAAAATATCAACATTAACAGAAGTTTGGAAGAAGGTGATTCCAACCTTCATGGATGACTTTGAGGGATTCAAGGCTTCCGTGGAGGAAGTAACTGCAGATGTGCTGGAAATCATGAGACTAGAATAGAAATGAAGCCTGAAGATGGAACTTAATTGCTGCAATCTCATGATAAAACTTGAACAGATGAGGCATTTCTTCTTATAGATGAGCAAAGATAGTGGTTTCTTAAGATGGAATCTACTCCTGGTGAAGATGCAATGAACACTGTGGAAATGACAACAAAAGGTTTAAAATATTACAAAAACTTACTTGAAAAAGCAGCAATAGAGTTTGAGAGGAGTGATTCCAATTTTGAAAAAAAGTTCTGTCAGTAAAATACTATCAAACAGCATTGAATGCTCTAGGAAAACCTTTTATGAAAGAAAAAGTCGATTCATATGGCAAACTTTCTGGTTTACTTCCAGAAATTGCCATAGCAACCTCGACCTTCCGCAACCACCGCACTGCAGTAGTCATTAAAATAGTGAAGCAAGACTCTCTACCACACACACACACACAAAATATTATGACTCACGGAAGGCTCAGATAGTCCTTTGCATTTTCTAGCAATGAAGTTTTTTAAATTAAGGTATATACATGGTATAAACATAAATTTGTTGCACAATTAAGAGGCTACACTATAGTGTAAATACAACTTTTATATGCACTGATAAATACAAAAATATTGTGACTTGTTTTATTGGAATATTCATTTTATTGCGTTGATCTGGGACCAAACCCACAATATCTTTGAGGTATATATGTAATTAATTTGACTTAATCAAAATTAAAAACTTTTGCTTCTTGGAAACACTGTTGAGAAAATTATAGAAGAAGGTGGGCGCAGCGGCAGTGTCAGCATAGCTGGGGCTGCCATCACCAGGCCTCAAAAGGATTTGCATTGATTATATTTGAATAAGAATGTCTACACATTATTAGACAAAAAGTTCTCCTCACTAGCAGCAACACAGTGTATTTAATTTTATCTATGGAGAAAATACGTAACAGCAATTTTAGCAAATACTTAACAGCAAATACATTTTAGCACATATATAACAGCCACTTTAGCCAATATAAATGGATGGCTTGTAAGCACAATAGGAATTGAAAAAAAGGCAAATGTTCATCAACACAGCAATGATAAACAAATTATATGTCCATACAAAAGAATGCTACTTAGCATATAAATGAATGAACTGTTGATACACACAACTTGGATGGTTTTCAAAATAATTATGCTGGTGGAAGAAACCAGACAATAAAGACTACACATCATGTGATTCTATAAAAATCTAGAAAATGCAAATTAATGTATAGTCACAGAAAAATCACTGAATTTATCAGTCTGATTTCATTGAACTTCTGTGTCTTCATAAGCTCTCATACTTGCATCTTACAATATCTATCACATAATATTGTGACTCGAACTCTTTTTCCTAATCTATCCCACAGAGAAATAACTCAAGAAGTTAGGAAACTCTCAGTCATCTGCAGAATTTCTATCACATAGTAAGTTTTCAAATAGAAAAGCCAGAGTCTTATAGTGACATCTAAGCTTTCACATGATGAAGTCACTCATTTAGTCTCTTTGACTTCATTATTTACCACTCTTCTATTCACTTCTGCAACCCCGATGGCCTCCCAGAAATTCTTCAGATATGTTAGGCATGATTCAACCTGATGGCCTTTGCCATGGCCAATCCACTTGTCTGGAGTTGTCATACTACAGGGAGTTCTTGCCAAGCTCCGTTGCCCTTTGTTGCTTAAACACTGCCTTCACAATAACTAAGCTTCACTGCACTAAGCTTCCTGGTTAAAGCTTTAACTTCCTATCCCTGCTCAGCATTTTTAATTCATCTTAGCCCAATCAATCCATGTATTCTTCTTGTTCCCCATTGTACTCTTCATCTTTAAAAACACTATATAATTTCCTTATTTAGGTGGGTAGCTTTGGTTTACTTTTTCTTCTGATTAAAATTAAAACTCCAGAAAGACAGCTGTTTTTTGACCAGTGTGACCCGAAGTAGCATCTGCCACAAAGTGATGATCAATAGATATTTGATAAATTACTACCTAAATTAATGTTGAAGGAAACCATAATTTTATGTCATTTTGCCATTTTTCCTCAAAAAATAAATTTTGTAAATAATTTAAGTTTGCTTTCAAAATATTAAATAACATGTAACAGACAAAATACATGAACCTTAAAGAAATAATCATATGAATTACCAAGTCACAACTATGCAAAAAGTATAGATTTTTATACTTCCAGATTCTCTCTGAAGACCCTACAATAATGCACTCCAACGAAAGAAACTTTAAAACTCACATTTTGGTAGAAAATTTAAGAAAACAAGAATTTTGTTCAGCAATTTGAAATACCACCAGTAATTTTTATAAATGTTTTTTAATAAGTGTGAAATCATATCTCTGAAATGTACTAAAATTAAGACACCTGCTAAGGGTGAGAAGATGACAGTAAACATCATTATTCCAAATAAGCACATTTTATACCTGCTTGAATCAAAGCATATGGATGTGTTCATATTAGCAATAAAGAAATGCAGAACCAGAAACCATAAAGAGTAATATTTTAAATTTCTAAAGAACTTCAAAATAAAGAATATGCATTTAAAAGATGAATTCTATAGCTACATAATGCTATATAATGACAAGATGACAGGTTGTGACTAATAGCATTTTAAAAGCTCTCCTCATAATGAAACTGAAGGTGTCATTTCCCTATAATTTTATATATGTCATTAATTTACTATATCTGGATACAACATATTACCAAACAGATGTTCATCAAGAACTAAATCATTTTTAATAGAACATAATAATTTAAATCTACATCTATTGATCATTTTTCATTCTAACATTTATAATCTTGCTAAACATTTTATCAGTTGTCAACGTTAAGAAAAACAAGAAAAAGTAGTCCTTGGAGAAACATATTCCTTTCAAAACTGCATTTAAATGTAAATATTTGCCAATATTTACTATTAAAAAACACTAGATATAATTTTAAGGACTTGGTATTTGACCAATTTATCCTATGTCATATTTGTTACAAAATAACAAAAATATAACATATATCTTTTATCTTTTTTGAAATCTTTGATAAAGCACATTTAGTTGTATTATTTTTGTTGGGATATGTCAGCTAATAAAAGTTGATAACTGGCATAAAGACATACATTTTTGAAATTATAGTTTCTGCCAGGATGGTGACCTAGCTTTAGCTGCTAGATTCCTACTCCAAAATCAATTCCAGAGAAACTTCACAAGTGAGAAAGACAAATATAACTCAGATGCAAACACAAAACAAAGAAAAAAATCAGAAACCTCTGGAACACAAAGCTGCCTTGGGCTGATGTATCTTAAGTCCTTCTTCTTCTTTTGCCACAGTTTTTAACTGATACTTCATTACAGAAATTAGCCCAAATGACAAGAGGATAGCAAGGCTGTGTCAAAGCCCTGAAGGATAAGGACTTGATGAAGACTCATTGGAGAAACCAGAGCTCTAAGGAGTTACTGCTTCATATGCTCTCTTCAAACATCCAAGGCTGATGGATAATAAATTATGAAGTCAATTTTCTCTCAATGATGCTTCTCTATGAGGGTTTTAAAAGTGAAATCTTGACATAGGATTTGCCTTATTGAGTATCATCAAGTGGGAGTCGTAGTGATCCATAATGGTTTTGAAGTAATGGCATTCCTGAACACTCAACCTCATTGGTAGCCTCCTCATTAAACTCTCCTGTTCTCTCATGAAATGGTGATGGGACTTCAGTCTTTTGTTGACGCAAAATACTAGTTAGAGCATCCATTGCAGAGAGATGTGTGTACTCAGAGATATATACTGCCTTTTCTGGAGTTCAGTGCAGAAACATGGTTGAGTTCCAGACAAAGGATTTGAAGAGATAATTTGATAGTCACTTCTAGACTTGGACCTAAAGAATATCTTCCATTTCTCTCCTACTGTTTCTCTGGAGGACCCTGATGAACGTATCATGTCTTTGTGATAAGAAAAAGCTAAGCTTTTCACACACTATAGATACAGGATACAAAGAAGCTATTCAGTATGTAATAAGTTTTGACTAGAATGAAAAGCAAAACTTTATTACATTAAACTATCATGATTTCATGTTTTATTTTTCCCAAAGAGGCCCTAGCATATCTTAACTATACACCTGCTAATAGTCTCTTATATAATCTCATAGAGAAAATAAACATATAAGTAAAAAGAATTGAACATAAAAAGTAGATTTTTAAGAAGACAATATAATAGGTTCTACATAAAAATTAAAATGATATTGTTGGAACAGCCAGAAAAAAACTTAAAATTATTATAAAATGAAAAGTAAAGGTGTGTATATATATATATATATATATATATATATATATATATATATATATCTTTACACACCTATGTGTGTGTATACAGAGAGAAAAAAGAAAGATATCAATATCAATGTTAATTAATATGTTAAAATTGTTGAAATAAAGAATGGTTATTGCATAAATAGGTGAATATAGCTATAAAATGAACAAATGAGTTGAAAAAAATTGATTGACTACCTTTGCTAAAAGGCAGCAGAAAAAGAAAAATAAAGAAGGAGGAGAACATATTTGAATAAATATTGAAGATAAGCTTTAGAAAATTAAAGAAAAATAAAAAACAGCTGATTGAAAGCATGCTCATGAGGGATTAAAAAATAACACTCAAATACATGATAGTAAGTTTTTAGAGTATTAAAGACAAAGAAACAACCATAAATATTGGCCAAGAGAAAGAACAGATTACCTGATAGGCACATGAATTATATAGACAAAACATTTCTCAGTTACCACAGCACATATAAAAGCAAAGCTGAGTGTGTCTGTGTGTGTGTGTGTGTGTAGTTTTAAGCAGACAGAAAGATATTTGAAAGTAGATATATTATATCATGCCTAACTACTAATTAAATTAGAGAGCATATTAAAAATCCAACAAAATGTATTACATCTTTAAATAGTTGTCATGGAGACACATATTAAAGATACTTTTTAAAAAGTACTCAAATAATACAATAAATATCATGGAGTTGCCGTGATATTTGCTTAAAGTAAGGCTGGAAAGTCATTTTGGTAGAATTTATTATTGTTGTTCATAAAAAGGCTTGGGCAAAGGAAAATATGAATTATATTACTAGCCCAGAACTAAAATTTCATCATGTAGATATTCTAAATATCTACATGATGTGTGTAGAGGCCTGGAATTAAAAGTACTTGAAATTGTGCATAAGCATCTGTTTGTAGTAGGAAAGATGTAAATATTGATAAGTATAAGAAACCAATATGAGTTGATACTATAGGCTTGGACCTTAAAGGAGGGCAATTAACATAACGAGTGGAAGAAAACATGATCTATCCAATGGAAAAGATAAAATGAAAAACAAACAAGATTTAAAAAACAGAACTAAAGAAAATATTTAAAAATCTTAAACAAGGCAGAAATGTTTTAATAAAATATTAATTACAACAGACATGAGTTAAACACACTAATTAAAAGACAGAAGTCCTCAAATGAATGCTGAAATGAGATCCAAAAATGTATTGTCTTTAGGGGACCTTATTAAAATAAATAAAAAGACAAAGAAGAATGAAAATAAAATGTATACTAAATAAATATCTACTAGAATAAAATATAAAATGATGTGTGCATGTCACACATGTGTAGACTACATACAAGTATTGTACACTTAATAAATTTGTCTTGAGAAGACAGAATTATGTGCTTAGAAACACACTTTGAAGGAAAGATTGAATATTATAAACACTGTAAGTATTTCTTTAATCCTTAAATTATGAATTTTCTAAATTCCATTAGAATTTGTTCTAATCTTTATCTTTAAATATATCCCAGGGGATTTTGTAGTGGATTCTGAAAAATCAAGCCATTTTGATGTGCGCCTTTGGTTTGTTAGTTTAAATTTTAAAAGTATTTAATTGTGGAGTTAACCTGTGTGGTTGTTCTAGTCATTCTTACCCTTGGCCTACACAGAGGATAGCGTGTGTGTGTGTGTATGGCGGGCGGGGAGGGTTGTGGTGTGTGTTTGTCGATTTCATTGTGCTATATCATTTTTAAGTCGATCTAATTTTAATAAATATGATTTTCAAATCTTTAGGGGAATGAAACTTGTGTGAAATGAAGAACAAAATCTTAATCTTTAAAAAGGAATTTAACAGACTGATTCCTAAAATTGTTCCAAAGAAGTTCACTATATTTCTTAAATAAAAATTAACAGTGTACTATAATTTATTTTTGGTTATGTATGTGAAGCTATGACAAATGAAATGCTTTTCCTACTTTCATTTAAAAATTTCCTTTTATATTAAATTATATTATCAGCTCAAATTGATTGCTATTATAAGAGGCAGATTGATTGCTATTATAAGAGGGATTTTTTTCAAAATAAAAATAAACGTGTTTTTAAGAACAAAATTTAGTTTTACCCAATGAACAGAGATTTCAAATGTCAGTTTAACATAGTCTGTAGAATTAATCTTTTAAACATTAACTGACATTTAAATTTCATTAGATTGTGAATTAGTTTGTTTGGGCTACCATAACAAAACACCTTGAACTGGATAACTTAAACGTAATTTGTTTTTCACAGTTCTGGGGACTGGGAAATCCAAAATCAAGGTGCCAGACCATTAGATTCCTGGTGAGGACTCTTTTCCTGGATATCAGACAGCTGCCTTCTAGCTGTAGGCGGAGAGAGAGAGAGAGAAAGAAAGAGAAGCCCTTACTTTTATTATAAGGCCACGGTTCTATTGAATTAGAACCTAATTTAACCTGTATTACTCCCTAATGACCCTAACTCTGGATACAGTCACAATAGGAGTTAAGAGTTTTAGATATGAGTTGGGGAGAAGGAGTGCACCTACTCAAAGTTCATTTAGTTTTTAACAATGTCAGCACTTGAAAACCTTGAAGGTGGTAAGTGACCTAATGTATTACTTAAAAAAATAAATTCTGCTTTCCATTATTCTAAGATATGTTTGAAAATACCATTTGTTAAATTTATATGTAACTTGTAATAGTATATTACACCTTATTATTTTGATGTGTTAAGTTCTAAGCTCCATTAGCTCAAGGCCATAAAGCCACTTTGCAAAAATATCACTGAGGCTATACTCATAAACCAAAATTACAATTTGCAAATAAAGAAAATGATACCACTCATTCCAACAAATAAGAGATTTCTGATACAGTAGGAACTTTTTAAATCACTTGATACAACTTCATTTTACATTAAAGGGAAATGGAGCAGGTTATTTCTAGAAACCATCCACAATGTGATTTTTAATTTTCAGGTTCAGTTTAATTTTATTATTAAGACAGACATAGTACTTATATTTAATGCAAATTTTGCCCATTGACTAAAATCTAATTCTCTATATAAGTTTATAACTATGGAAGTTAATCACTCTTAAGTTTGTTTTACTTAAAATTATCCTATGAATTTCTTTAAAATTAGCCTTCTCTGCATTGCTAGGCAGAATAATCAAGTGCTAGAAAATAAATTAAGTACTGTTCAATGTATCCTTGGGTGCATTGTATAGAATTGTCCAACAACATCTACAATTTGGATTGATGAAATGCAATTTTTAAAAATTTAGATCCATATTCAATATTAATGTTTATTTTTTCTCTCCACGTGTCTTAATAAATTGCATAATGCATCCTCATGGGAGGTAAAATAAAATGTTATTTCATCTCAACCCTAGCTTTTTTAGAGGTTTAACTGCTAATATCTGAGCATCCTTTATAGCAGAGTAACAAAAAAATATAAGTAAGACCTGCTAATCCATGATGGTCTGTGGATTGTTTGTTATGAATCATAGGGCAATAAAGAGTTTGTGCAAGAATGTAAAGCACTTCGTGGCTAAACCTGCTATTTATTTCAGCTGAGTTTTGCTTTTCTTTATAGTAAGACTTTCTCAAAAAAGGAAGTATTATTTACTTTCTCTCTCAAGCTTCTTATCTCATTCTGGACCAATAATAATACATAGTTCAAAGAGCAGCTACCTTGAGTAGCACTACTTTACTCAATTTCTAACATAGTCTTTGATTTAGTTAAGTTTTACTATGTTGACTTGATAAAGTAAAAGATAGAAATACAAAAATCATACTTAATTTATGTAGATTTCTAAGCTCTGTCCCTTTTTTGACATTGCTATAGGAAAATATATTAACAATTTCTAAATAAGACCTAGTGAGGCATTTTCAAAAACAAACAAATAAAAAATGCCAGAAGCACTGTTAGGTCAGCCTTAGGCAAAAAGTGACTTAGAGCCCAGCTTACTTTAACCAACAGTGTATACTACAAGCACTGAATCTATTACCCTGAGGCTGTGATATCAAAATCTTTAGGTTAGAAAATTTTAAGAACAGTTTTGGTTGGTTGGTTTTGTGTACAATTTGAAAGGGATTCTGTTGTTTGCACATTTTAATACTTGATTTTCAAGGAGTAATAACTATGATTTAAATTCACTCTAGTATTTGACTCTAGGACAATTTTACTGAAACTGGATTTAGATTCATCTTAGAAAACATACAAATTTTGAAATTGTGTTTTTCAGATCTGACATCTTTTAGTAGTTGAGACTTCAGTATAAATATGATAGGAAAAGTGAAATTCAATTATACAATATTTTCAATGAATAAGTTAGAATGCATTAGAGGTCTAATATGAACTAGAATGACTAAACTTCAATAAGATCTTATTTTCAATTCAGAATAAGTTTTATCATGGAACCTCTAAATTCAGAGATATCAATATTCACCAATAGAGTGGATAAACACTATTTGCTGAGATGCTCACCTGCCAGATGAATAATGACTTAAAGTATTTATCATAGATTCCTAATAAAATAATATACAGTCATTCCTCAGTATCCATGAGGAATAGCATCCAGGACTTCCCATGGATACCAAAATCTGTGGAAGTTCAAATCCTTTATATAGAATAATCTTAATATTAACATATAACTGATGCAGATCCTCTTTTATACTTTAAATCATCTCTAAATTACTTATAATACCTAGTACAATGTAAGTTCCATATAAATAGATGTTATACTATACTGTTTAGAAAATAATGATGAAAAATGCCTGTACATGTTCAGCAATTTTTTCTGAATGTTTTCAAACTGCAATTGGTTGAATCCATGGATGCAGAACCCAAGAATATGGAGAGCCAATTGTACTCCCCAAATGGGTAATATTATGAATCATCAGTAACTTTATTGATAATAGAGGGTGTAAGCCTAGTTATAAAGAGAGTTTTAAAAAAATGATATCATTAGAGGCATGTAGAAAGAATGTGAAGCTAATATAATAACTTTGCATATTTCTCATATTAACTCATTATAACAGGTCTCAAAAATATATTTCTTAGAATCATTGATTATTCCTTAAACCTATTCTGATAGCTCTTTTCTACTTACAAATTGTAGCATTTAGGTATAGGATAGGTGTTACATATATAAAATAATCTCAATGAATATATATTTTTGAATTTCTAATAAAAGACAAACCCCAAAAGATTTCTTTTGTACTAATTTAATGTTTTTGAGCAACTTATTCCATCACAGTAGTAACAGTTGTATAAAAGTCATACCTCACGCAGTAGACATAATTTTTCAGAGACATTAATTATGGACAAACAACCAAAAAAAAACTATGTGATTTTATCTACAATCATGATTATATAACTATATTAGAAAATGTTTGCCCACAATATAGCAAAGAATAGAAATTACTCAGGGTCTGTGATCAGGTTGTTGATGAATAGGCTACAATATTAACTTATGTAGACTTTTGTTAAGTTCATTATAAAATATAACATGGCAAAGCAGACTCCAATCATGGAAAATGCCCAGGTGACACTCATTAATTATTTTATTTTTTATATGTACATCAGGAGTGTAGCAAACAACCAATATTCTACCTAGTATATTTTGAAAATAACAAAAGTAACAAACCTAGCAATTAGAAAATTGTAAACTACTTGTAAACATTGCTTTGCTCATGTCTTAGGGGCAAATGAAAGCAAAAAACAAAACAAAACAGTTTAAAACTTTCACAAGAATTTTATTATATTTTCTACTTTGTTTTCCTTAATAAAAATGTTACAACCATTAATTAAGAGCAGCATTAAATCAACTTGAGAAATTATTTTTTCCATACGTTATATTAGTTTGATGGTTAACTCAAAATAATTCTATTAAAAGCTTTAGGTTTTCTCAGTTAGTCCCACTTCATAAACCATTGAGTCAGAATGCATAAACTAAAGGTAATGAGAAATGTTATTGGGCGACAACATTCTCCTCTTAATATATTTCAAATATTCTACACAAGTCAAAGTGTATCCAAGTAATCTTCAGGTTAGGTAAGTTTTGAAAGAGGTGTTTGTTTCCTAAAGTGTTTTTAAATTGCCTTCTCCATGGAAAGGTCGTAGGGTGGGATTTGAGGAACATGTTAAGAACGTATAATGAGGAATAAGACATGGTCCTTTCTTCAAAAATCATACACTGTACTAAGTTTTAAAGGACAAAGCTGCATCTCTTCTCTAAGAAAAATAATCTATTAGGTTTGTGCAAATGTAATTGTGGCATCACTTGGTAGCTCCTTTTTTATTTTTTGAGGAAACTCCCTATGATTTTTCATAATGGCTGTAGCAGTTTACACCCTCATCAAGAGTGTGCCGGGGTTCCCTTACTCCACATCCTTGTCAACACTTGTTATCTTTTATCTTTTTTATAGCAACCATCCTAACAGGAATGAGGTAGTATCTTATTATGGTTTTAATTTTCATTTCCCTGATAATTAGTGAGGTTGAGCATTTTTATATACTGTAACAGCAGAAACCACAATTACATTTACACTGACCTAATTCCACTCTCAGCTTCTCGAAATTGTAGCCTCAATGCTTTTATTTTCCTCCGTATAAACAGGGCAAGATGTCAGAAACAAAATAAAACCAAAAAAACAATTCTTTAAGCTAACCTATTGTTTTCAACTATATAAAACTTGCAATTTAATTTATTTGTATATGATTCTAAATGAGTTGTATGATGAATTCATTTATATCCAGTGCATCAGGCCCAAGACCATTCAGTCTAAGTTTGCTCACCCACACATATTTAGCAACATAACTCCTCAGAACGTGCCTTTGGATTTACCACAAGATTTACCACAATTTTATTCATATATATGTTATATAATGTAAAATATGTGTATATATGCATACATATATACACAAAAATATTATTAGATGTTTCCATAAATTGAGATATACATGTGTACATATTCATACATGTACCCACATATGTGTATATTTGTATATTTTTCCCATTTCATGATATCCATATAAATCCATTTTAAACTCAAGGGAGAAGAGAAATTTGTCTTGTTTTTTAGTTTACAATTTAAAAAGTCAGTATGGTATTGGCATAAGTACACAGAAGGAGATCAATGGAACAGCAGAGAGCCCAGAAACAAATCCATGCATTTAGGTCCAACTCATCTTGGACAAGGATGCCAAGAATATGAAATGGGGACAGTCTCTCCAATAAATGGTCCTGAAAAAAACTAGATATTCCACACCAAAAAGACTGAAATCGAGCCCTTATACCATACATGAAAGTCAACTCAAAATGGATTGGAGACTTAAATGTAATACTTGAAATTTTAAAACCTCTAGAAAAAAAAAAAAAAAACAGGAGGAAAGCTTCTTGACATTCGTCTTGGTAATAAAATTTTGGTTATAAAACCAAAGCACAGTCAGTTAAAGTAAAGATAGACAACAGGAATGACAGCCAACAAAAAGCTTCTGTACATTAAAATAAGTAACCAGTGATAGGGTAAAAGAGGCATCTTACAAAGTGGAAGAAAATATTTGCAAATCATATATCTCACAAAGGATTAATTTCCAAAATATTTAAGAAACTTCTACAATTAGTAAAAAAATTGAATTGCCCTATTACAATATGGACAAAGGGTCCTAATATTCATTTCTCAAAAGAAGACATGCAAAGGCCAACAGGTATATAACAAATGCACAACTTCACTGATCATCAGGGAAATGAAAATCTAAACCATGAGATTATCACCTCCTTCCTATTAGGATGGCTGCTATCAAAAAGATAAAAGACAACAAGTGTTGACAAGGATGGGGAGAAAAGGAACCCTGGCATACTCTTGATAAGGCTGTAAACTGGTACCGCCATTATGAAAAATCACACGGAGTTTCTTAAAACAATAAAAACAGAGGCCGGGTGCAGTGGCTAATGCCTGTAATCCCAGCACTTTAGCAGGATGAGGTGGGCAGGTGACGAGATCAAGAGATTGAGACCATCCTGATCAACATAATGAAATCCCATATCTAGTAAAAATATAAAAATTAGCTGGACACGGTGGTGTGCGCCTATAGTCCCAGCTACTCAGAGGCTGAGGCAGGAGAATCGCCTGAACCTGGGAGGCAGAAGTTGCAGTTAGCCGAGATCGTGCCACTGCAATGCAGTCTGGTGATGGAGTGAGACTATAAATAAAATAAAACTAGAGCTATCGTGTGATCCAGCAATTCCAATTCTGAGTATATATGCAAAGGGATTGAAATCAGACTCTTTAAAAGATATCTGCATTCTCATGTTCATTGTCACATTAATCAGAGCAGTCAATATATCAAAATCTAAATGCCCAGTGGTGAATAAAGAAAACTGGTAAATGTATACACAATAGATTATTATTAAGCCTTAAAAATGAAGAGCCTATTTTTGTGACAACATGGGTAAGACTGAAGTACACTGTGCTAAGTGAAATAAGCCAGATGCAGAAAGACAAATACTGTGTAGTATCATTTATAAGTAGTAGAGAATACAGTCAGAGTTATAGAAGCAGCAAGCAAAATGGCAGTTGTCAGGGGCTGAGAAGAGGGGGTAATGGGATTTTGTGGTAAAAGTGTGCAGTTTTAGTAACATACAATGAATAAGTTCTGGAGATCTACAGTGCATCATAGTAATTATAGTTAACGATACTGTGTTGTATACTTGAAATTTGCTAAGAAGGCAGACCTTAACTCTTTTAATCACAAAATAAATGAAGAGGATGGTAACTATGCAAAGTGTTGGATATGTTAATTAGCATTATTGCTTTGATCATTTTACAATGTATGTGGTTCACAGCATGAAGTGGTACTACTTAAATACATTTTCTATTTATCAATTATATCTCAGTGATGCTGTTAAAGCATACTTATTTCAAAACAGAGAGTCTGGTAGACGTTTAATGTTGAAACTACTTACATTTAGAAGAGGTGATTGACCAAATATTAATAAATTTGAAAATGGAAGTGAAATATAACACTTAAATAATGAGACAAATAATTAGGTCAAAGCCACTTACTATGGTCAAAAGACATTAGCTTTGGATCTCATAAAGAGATTGTTCCCTTTTGGAGGAAAAAATTGAAGGTCTTGAGATTTTACAACTAATTTTCAGAATAAAGGCAGAGAGGATTATCTAAACTGCAGCCAAAATCTAATATGAGGCATCAAGAAAATAATTCTGTTTCAGACAAGGGACTCTTCCAAATGACTATGTTACAAAATAGATGGGCCATTGCAGACCTGTCAGAAAAAGAATGACACACTGCCTTGAAGGTGATCAATACTTTTAAAAAACATTGAGTAGTATTAGTTTTTTTTTTAAATACAGTCAGGGAAAAATTGTCTCTCTTTTAAAAGGAGGTAAATAGCAACAACAAAAAGCTAGGTGAGACATACTAAATTAGTAGCAAATATTGAATATTAGGTGTTGTGGAAGAGCGAATGCAGAGGATAGAGGTTATAGTATAGAATGATGGAAGGGCACCAAGATGGCAGAGTACAATCAAAAGACTCAATGTGGTAAATTCAGAGGAAATTACTCATCATCTAGAGATTGAAAGGAGTCGGATGGAAAGGAAAATATAACAATACAGATCATGAAAATGGAGAAAGAACACAGGTAGACCTGAGGAAAGGTTTGCAACATTTTAACCTCTTAAGTGACTTCAGTGAAAATAGAAAAAAACAAAAATGTCTACCTTACCTTTTTCTTAAGGTAAAGTAGAAAAGAGATAAAAGTCTTTATAAAACTAAGCAAAGATATTCAAATCGTTGTCACACTAGTGACTTCCGCCACACCATACAGTAATAATAATAATGTACTGAGGACAACCACCTGCAAATTACGTTTTAAGGAGTGGTTTAGTTTGCCCTACAAGAGCGTTGGAGCTTACAGATAATCAATGGGAAGAAAATGATGTACATGTTAAAAATGTTTAATATAAACTATACATCCTTCCATTTACCACCAACCTGCTGAGTCACCGTATGAATCTTATAGTTATAAATTCACAATTCATCATCTATACTCCATAACAACATTTGGAAGGACCTATGATCTGGAAACTGGCTTATGTATCTCTGTATTCTATAAGTTTTGGGGTACTATTAGATTATCCACTCCACACTTACCATCCCCATGGGAAGTGGGGGCCACCCACAAGAAGAAGATGCAGTGAAGGAAATACAAACTTCTAAATTTAGTAGGATAATGTCATTGTGCACTACAGATTCTTTTCTTATATGCTATCATTCTTGTAAGAATTTGTTTGGCAGAAAAAGAAATTTGTGTCTCATGCTCTGTTTCTTAAAGAGATTTATAGAAGTTTTGATTCCAATATTGCTTCTTTGGTCAATGTGCCATTTGGAGAGATTTAAGAGCCAGGTGGTCTTCTGTCACACCCCTTTTCTGCTCTAAAAGATTAGCAATGTTCTAGATAAAGATGTTCCCTCAGGTTGGTCCTGGTAGGCAGATGACATGCACTGACTGATATGCAGCTTGAAAAAGGAAAGACAAAATCAATGACAACAACAACAATATAATGTTTTTATTCTTGTAATTTATTGAGATTTGGGGATTAATTTTTCCCTCACTGCAGCATAGTTTTGTTTTGTTTGTTTGTTTTGACTGATTGATAGTCTCTCCATAAACAACATACTTAAGAAAATTCCATATATGTGCCTTGTAATTCAGGCCTCCTTGCTACTTGATAAAAAGAAACGAACAAAGTGTACACAAAATTGGAGATTCAAATGAATAACTGAGTTATCCTTTATAGCTAAAGGTTTACATAACCAATACTAAACTCAGCACATTTGCCTTAGTCTCGGTATTACATTTTAGTGAAGGTTGTACCTCAAACTAGACTGAAGCTTTTTAAAGTTAAACATCAAAGTTTGTAATTCTAATATGTCCACAGAGATTCCTAACGCTATCCCTAATAAACACTTATTAAAGTACACTAACAATTTTTTTTCTGAAAAAAGTATATATCTGAGTGATACAAATGGAAAATATAAGAATATGTTGAATCCTAAGAGCAAGATAGAAATAAAAGAAAAACAATAGAGATTTCCATTAAAAGGAAAAATGAAGAATAAGAATAGTGCAAGGCATTTAGAAATTGATTACCATAGGAGATTCTTGAGAGAAAAGATGGAAGCAGCATTTTTAGAAAACAACAAATAAGCAGAAAGCAAATTAATACTGCCTCTATAATAATGAATCCTTTTCTGTTATTTTATTTGTTTAAGGTATTAACTGGTACATGGAAACAATTATATTTATGAATAAAGTGTCTTTTATTTTGTTCAGTGTGAAAATGTGTCACATATAGTATCTATGCCTAAAAATATAATGGCATAATATAATGCCCACACTGTTTGAACATCCAATTTGTAAAAACTGTTAGAGAAAACTTGGAGACATCAGCCTTATATGGTTGTAATTTGAGAATTAAGTATATTCATTGATGAAGACTACTTGAGAAGTTTTAAGTGATTAGTTGCAGGCAATTTTCCTAACTCTGCCAGCTCCCTCCGGTTCTCTGCTACCACTCCTTAGGAATATCCATTTTATTTATCTACTTATATTTTATGCTACTGTCTTGCTGACTTTTGGTCTTTTTTGCCTGCCTCTCTTCTTTCTTTCCTCCCTATTTTCCTTCTTCTTAATTTTTCAAATCATATATTTTTTACCTAACAGCCAGGTAGTCACTTCTTAAATATGAATCCTCCTTGTCAACAATTTGCTTACCCAAGAGATTAGGTAGCATCAGTATTTAGAAGCAAAAATTTAAAACTTTTATTAGCTATAAATTTTAAAATAATGTAATAACATGTAAATCCACTAAATTCAGATATTTATAAAATTTCAGGTAGACACAGGCTACAGGAATTTGCAAAACATCAATTTTGTTTAATACTCAAATTAAAATATGATGATTATGGTTTTATTACATATTTTAATAAAATTCGGGAAAAAATGAGGCCATTGCTTTTAAGATTTGAAATTAATGGGCTCTTTTAAAAATTAAAAACTGTAATACAAAAACATTTAAAAAATACTTAGCAAAGTTTTCTGAATTGTATTGTTAAAAGTGCAGGAAAAAAATGACCTTTCTCAGTTTCCCATTTAAATTATCAGCTTAAAGGATAATCATGTGAAGTAGAGGACTTTTGAATTATTTCTGAATGCATCTCTTGTGTAGGGAGTTCTATATGCAGTTGCATTTCTCTTTTTGACTTTGTCGAGTGAGAGGCAGCCAATTCATTGAACAAGATTAAACATTAAAACATTCACAGAAATTCATAATGGTCTTACTAGGAAAGGCAGCAAGGACATGAACAACTGTAGCAAGGCTGATCTCAAATTTCAATGGCCATCACTTAATTATTTTAGCTTTTCAGTTCAAGTAATGTATCTCTTTATTAACCCATCACATTTTATTAATTACCACAAACTGCTCTCCAGAAGTCACAGTCATCACTTAGTTCCAGTCTTTTCACATATTTCATATACTTAGTACTTAAACTGACCCCTGCGGTTGATAGTGTAGTAAAGATATTTTATTGGTCGACTAAACTAAATGTATTCGCACTATGTGTGGTTTTTGGATTAGCATTTCAAACCTAGTATTTGTGTTGCCAGAGAACATAAACTTTGTAGGTTCTTCAAAAACTTGTTTTCTTTTCAACTTCTTATAACACTTGTGGCATAAAAACTATATGAATTTAATATTAGCCTATCATATATATAATATTTGTTAATATAGCACAGGGAATATTTAGGACTTACCACACTCAAGGTATTGTGGATTATTGAGTTAGAATTTATATCCCAGGAGAGTTTTATGCATTTCTGTGCCATATTCAGGTAGGATAATTATTTTGCTAAATACTCCCAAATAGTAAATGAGTATGAAGTTTCAGTGTAGGTAATTCGTAGACCAGTGATGTAAAATGCAAATATTTAAAGCACTAACTAATAAAGTCCTATCACATGTAATTTGTTTACTGAACCACTACTTCATTCATGTATCAAGGATTTATTTACTCTATGTAGAAGAGATACAGCAATCTTTTTGAGAAGAAAATATGTAGTAAAACTTCTAGCTTCCTTGGTCACCTTGTTTCACAATTTCAGAACATGAGACAAAATTTAAACACAAATTTTTGCTAGCTAAAGAAAGGCTAATTAAGAATGTACTCATTACTATAGTTTTAGCCCTTTGACAAAGCAAGAAGTCAAAATTAGTGAAGGTATGAATTATGCAATGAAAAGAATAGTCTCAAATGTATATGACTCATGGTAGATCTTAGTAGGCTATATGTCAATAGTGAAATTTCAGTAACATCTGTTCAGTTCCATGCCCTTTAGACGAATAGGCTTTTTCCAATTACCTCCTTCTCCACGTTAGGTTGTGTAATGGGGTATGCAATAGTCAGGTATGATCACTGATAGTTTCAGGGCTGGATGGAAGGTATAGAATCTAAAATAACTCAACAATGACTGTTTTTCACCTTGCTTTCTGGTCCTCCTCATGTACTGTGTTTTTTCTTCCAGTGTTGGATGGTAGGGTTAATTTCTTTCTCCCTCTTATTCCATGTCTTATCTTATCTTTAGGAGAGGAAACATTTGCTTTGCAAATACACATTTATATTATCTGTTTCACACTTTGGTCAATGACTTTATTTGAAATTTAAGTACTGATTCTATATTGCTTCAGATATTAGAAAGAAAGTCGAATGGAAAGAAAATATACAATATTCACTGGTTAATACCTTGTGTGATATAACTCTTCCATACAATTAAAATAATTTAATAAAATAACATTACATATTATAAGAATGTAAATCAAGCTTTTTCAGCCTACAGCCCATGGGCTGCATGTGACCCAGGATGGCTTTGAATGTGACCCAACTGAAATTCATCAATTTTATTAAAACATTATGAGATTTTTTTGGGGTGAATTTTTTCTAGCCTATAAGCTTTTGTTAGTGTTAGTGTACTTTATGTGTGGCCCAAGATAATTCTTCTTGTTTCAGTGTGACCAAAGGAAACCAAAAGATTGGACATCCTTGATGTAAATCCTTATTCTCCACAACTGAAAAGTTATAGCGGACATCATATTTCATGGCTTGTTCATGAAGTATTTTCCAACGGCCTACAAAGGTTACAAAAACATTTCCAATTCACAATACTTCAAAACAGGGGTCTCCAACTTCCAGGCCATAGATTGGAACCAGTCCACAGCCGGTTAGGAACCAGTCTGCACAGCAGGAGGTGAATGGTTGTTGACTGAGCAAAGCTCTATCTGTATTCACAGCCACTCCCCATTGCTTGCATTACCACCTGAGCTCCATCTCCTGTCAGATCAGTGGTGGTGTTAGATTCTCATGGTAGCTCAAACCTTACTGTGAGCTGCACATGTGAAGGATCTAGGTTGTATGCTCCTTATGATAATCTAATGCCTGATAATCTGTCACTGCCTCCCATCATCCACAGATAGGACCCTCTAGTTGCTGGAAAACAAGCTCAGGGTTCCTACTGATTCTACATTACGGTGCATTGTATAATTATGTCATGATGCTTTGCAATGAAATAATAATAGATATAAAGTGCACAGTAAATGTAATGCACTTGAATCATACCTTAAACATCCACTCTGCCCATCTGGGGAAAACTGTGTTCCATGAAACCAGTCCCTGGTGCCAGAAAAGTTGGGGACTGCTGCTTTCAAAGGCTATTTTATGTTTCCAATTACACGTTACAAAATATCTTCTGGAGAATTAGAACTTGTTCAAATCCATCAAGATAGTAAGTAACTAAGTCAATATTTCAACCTAGGTATAAATTACTTCCATGGCATCATTCTTTCTGTTTGTCCACTCTGCCTGAGAGTAGCATTGTACTAGGGGAGGGGGATTTTATCATTTAGTTTACTTAGCAAATTTTTTGTTATTTTGTTTTTTGACATACAATGGCAAACTTAGTTGACTTCATCATAGCAATATCACAAATACCATATAATTGAAATCCAGTTACTACTAGTAATTATATTGCTGTGTATGACAATTAATTGTTATAAGGGTAAACCAATCTATAATTTCACTCAGATTTTTTTTCCTCATTTTCCTAGTTCTTGGTTTTGTTTGTTTGGTGGTGGTGTTACAGGTGGGGATCTGGTTTTGTTTGTTTAAGAAGTCTCCTTATAACTCAATATAGATAGAGTCATCAATAACAAGGCCTCATCTCTCAAGAAAAAGATGGGCTTAGAACTCAGGGTGAGCCTATTAGAATTCTGAATCCACAAGATGGTCGAATAAGATTATTCCCTGAAACATGTTAGGTAGAGCCAGTGAAAAAGGCACAGTAACTTTCTCTTTGACAGTTCAACATGAATAAAAGGCTCTTGAACTACTACTGGGCTTTATAGCTTGGTAGCAAGGAGGATGATAGCTGCAAAATAAAACCAATTTTCAGAGGAAATTACAGATTGATACAGGGCTCTGAAATGAGCATTTAAGCCATTTGATTCTTTTTTGCTTGCAGTCATTTCCAGGGAATAGAAAAATTTCCAAACATTGTTAGTAAGTTGCCTTGTGTTATTTTTGTCACTGATAACTGAAAGAGTTTTGACAAATAGAGAAACTATTATGTACAAGTATGCTTCTAAAGTGACAGTATATTAAATAACGCTATGGATAAAATAGAATTGGAGGCAATTTTTTCATTTAGTGAAACATTTACAATCTTCATCATATGATAATTAAGCAGGTGACTGGTTGTACTAACAGATGTTACCTTTTAGAATTCAAAATGTATACTTCTCAAAACTGAAGTTTTAGAGGATTAGTAGAATAAATCTGTATATTGGAGTGGATTGATTTTATGCAAATCTCTTTTATCAAAATAAATTTAAAAAAACATTCTGTTTTATACTTTATTTCTTTCAGTTTCTGTAGTTAGGGGAAATGGAAAGGTACAAATTATTCTAAAATTTTCTAGAGAATAAAATGCCTAAGTCATGAGAATAAGTGATAGGACGAGTTCTTGATTCTTCATGTTGGCAAAAAAGAATTGTATTTGTATTGATTTAGGCAAGTAAATGAAGTATAATTCATTAGGGATAAAATTCACATTATAATTTTATTTTTTTTAAAGTGACTTAATTCAGATGTTTTCCTGGTCAAGAAAACCTCTTTTGAATCTGCTTTTTACAGCTCTGCTGATAGGTAAGCCCTTTCACAAGACGTTGATGCTGCAATCGTTGTGAGAACGGGACAGTTGGGGTCTGCGGAGAGAGGCGGGAAGTGAGGACAGGGTGGTAAAACTGCACCTCCAATTGCACTTTCTGCTTTTAGGTTTTGTGTTACACATAAATTGATTCCTTATTTATTCCTGTAAAGGTTAAATTTTGGTTCAAATTTCTTTTATACTTTTTAATTTAAAATTCCAGATTCATTTTAGAAATTCTTAAAATCCAGAAAATTATAGCAAAAATAAGTAAACTATCCTATGATCACACCAATCAGAGCAGTCTGGCTGATAAAAGTCTTTTGGTCATTATTGGATGGGTAGGTCCTACTCTCATTTTCAAATTAGAATTAACTGAGGCTATAGAGTAGTATCCTGTTAGTCAGAAACATTTCTAGCGATAAGTAATACCAAAACGTAAATCAGGGACTTTAAAAAGCAGCACTTAAGAAATCACCATAAAGTCAGGTTCTTCTCATTTTTGTATTTCCCCAGTCTTAGAATAAAACTCTTTAAAAATGCTCATCAGCACTGGTCATTAGAGAAATGCAAATCAAAACTACATTGAGATACCATCTTACACCAGTTAGAATGGCGATCATTAAAAAATCTGGAGACAACAGATGCTGGACAGGATGTGGAGAAATAGGAACACTTTTACACTGTTGGT
>CAUYQU010099631.1:0-38513 GCA_963574635.1 Cheracebus regulus
ATTGCTTTTATTCAAAAGCCAGGCAGTAACAAATGCTGGTGAAGATGTGGAGAAAAGGGAACCCTTGTACACTGATGGTGGAAGTGTAAATTCATACTAACACTATGGAGAACAGTTTGGAGGTTCCTCAAAACACTAAAAATTGAATCATATGATCCAGCAATCCCTCTGTCAGTATATACCCAAAGTAATGGAAATCAGTATACCAAAGAAATATCTGCACTCCTATATTTATTGCAGCCGTGTTTATAATAGCTGAGATTTGAAGGCAAACTAAATGTCCACCAACATATGAATAAAGAAAATGTGGTACATACACACTGTGAAGTGCTCTTCAGCCATAAAAAGGATGAGATCCAGTCATTTGCAACAATATGGATGGAACTGGAGACCACGGTGTTACATGAAATAAACCAGGTACAGAAAGACAAACATCGCGTGTTCTCACTTATTTGTGGGATTAAAACTCAAAACAATTGAACTCATAGACATAGAGAGGAGAAGGATGGTTACCAGAGGCTGGGAAGGGTAGTGCAGGGCTGAGGAGTGGAGGTGGGAATGGGTGGTACAGAAAGAATGAATAAGACCTAGTATTTGATAGCACAACAGAGTGACTAGTCAATATTAACATAATTGTACATGTTTAAACAATTTAAAGAGCATAATTGGATTGTTTATAACTCAAAGTATAAATGGTTGAGAGGATGGATGCCCATTCTCCATGATGTGCTTATTTCATATTGCATGTTTGTATCAAAACATCTCATGTACCCCATAAATGTATACACCTACTATGTACCCATGAAAATTAAGAAATAAAAAAACTAAAAATAAAGAAAAACTGTATGGTAAAGTTAACATTGTTACTCTGAAAGCTGGGGGTGAGGGGACTTTTTCCCAAGATATACTGTTTTACCTTAGCATCATTTTTCTCTCAATCCTAAATTCCTTGGTATATTTTCATGAAGGAATCATTTTAAGCCAAATTCTTGGATTTCTAGTGGCACACAATGAAGAATCTCCCATTCTCAGTATCTCTGTATTTATTGGGTGTTCAGGTTGTGAGAAAATAATGTAGGAGTAGATACATATATCATTAGTCTAAGCCACCTTTTATTGAGCATTCGCTGTGTGCCAGTTACCACTTTAATCTCTTCACATGTAAGTTTATGCTATATGGTAGGTATTCTATAATGCACTATGAAATTAGTAAACACAGAAAACAAAATTAAATAGTGCTTACTATCAGGGTTTTATCATTTAATACAAAATATTTTCTAAAACAAACTAGAAAAATATCTTAAAAATTATTCTGAAGGAAGATATGTAAAGATACTTTCCACATAAAGAGAAAGAAGGCCAAAAAGGCAATTACCAACTGTGAAGACCACTATGCAAACATTGGATTATTTTGTTTTGTTGTACTCTCCAATACAGAAGATGGAGTTCATCACAGCGTAAAGACATTCCTTATCGCTCTCTGGTTCTTTTAAGAACTCTTATTTGTTCACTTTTAATTCCAGAGCCCACTCCAAATCTTCCCCATTCCCTATGAGTGACCATTATAGTATGTCACATATATTCTTCCTTATCAGGTATGTGCTCTTGCACAATGTACATACTAATTTTTGTGAATAACTATCCTGATTTTAGTAGACATAAATATTGACATAGACACAGAGCTAAAGATGATATGGACTCTGAAAATCAGTGACAACAAGTAACTGGGCCAACATCACACAACTCTTATGTGACATAGTCAGATTCAAACCTCAGTCTGTCTTTATCTAAAATTGCCAATCTTACCCTCATGAGTCTGCAAACTTTACAAAAACTATATATATATATAAAGGGACGATATCTTAATGTGTTCCTGAAACTCAGGTAGCTATAAAAAGTTACCGAACTGGGTTAACATTCAATGCTCTGGACAAAAAACTTAAGTTCATGATTTTCCCTAAGGCCACAGATTGAGGATGAGAAGGGCAGAAAAAAAAAGCGTTCCTTAAATTTAACTTTAGGGAATTAAATTTACCATCTACCACACAAAAGTGCTTAATCTTGAGAGGGTGATGAATCTGATAATGATGGAGAGATGCCATCAATGTGACAAACTATTTTTTTAACCTGACATGGCCCTATTCACGACATCAGCTGTCATCTGAAATGAATTCTGTTTCTAATTTGTCTTCATAAATAATGCAACTAATTGAAAGGTAGTTACAATGAAAGTCTTTAACCTCTTTCATATCCTATTTGAGGGCAATCTCTTTGCATTCCCTGGAAAGAATCCTTCCTCTCATCAAATAAAACGTAGACATCAGTGATCAGAACACTGAGATCAAAAACAAAAGAACCCATTGTGCGAAGACCACCACATCTAATAGTTTTCTCAATCTTTTTTTTTAAATTAGCATTAACATGTAAAACTCATAAAACTCTGATATAAGAAAATGTATTCAAGCTCAAAGTTTTAGTAAGGACATCTTTATTTTTATCAAGCTCTTGCTTGTACACCCACCCTATCCTTGCCACCCAACTTCTGCTTAATTCTCATTAAAGTATCACCGTTGACTGCAGCATGTCACACACTTGACCACAAATAAAATATCTAAAATCTTTAGATTGTATAGATTATATTTCCTAGGTTATCTTTCTTCTTCTTCTTCTTTTTTTTTTTTCATTTAGTGAAACTAGAAAGGGGTCACTGGGTTTTGTCGTGCAATGGATAGCACATTGATCTTTTCAACAGGGACCATTGAACAAAAACGGATCCTGATTATTCTCTGCAATTGGAAATAAAGAATCTTGTATCACAGACTGAAGTGCTTAAAATGTTCTTTATCTAAGGTTTCTCTATGCAGACATCAGATTCCATTTGTTTATTTACGAATGCAGATGTTAATAAACCTATGTACTGAAGGCATGAAAGAGCAGTGAGAGAACTATGCAAGCATTAAAACTTCAAATCATTTAATTATTTCATCCCTCTGGGAAGGCCAATTTCATCAAACACATCAAGGAAAGAACATGATTATGAATGGAGATCTGAGATGAGCATGTTTCACAAGGTTGTTATTAAAAATAAAAATTCAAGAAAGATTTTGTGAGGGATATCAAATTATAGCCAAACCTTACAAGTTACTTAAAATGCAAAGTACACAGTTAAATACTGAAAATATGGGTAAAATAAATTTGGCACATAGCCCCTGGCTCTTAAAAAACAGCATCTAATAATAAAAGTAGTTTAGTCTACATTATCATTACTTCTTATATTTAGCTATATCTACTAACTCCTGCCTCTTAACCATGAAAAAATCACCAGTTGACAGCTATCAAAAGACAATATATTTTGCAAAGAGAATATCAGCAATGTTCCAAAAGCTAGAAATACTGGAACAACTTTGTATTTTCCCTAACAAGCAAATCCATCTGGGTGAAGTCCTTATATCTTTTATATTCAAATAGATTACATTTAAGTAATACAACATGCATGGGAATATTCTAAGTATTTTGCAAGTATTTACTTATGTATAAAAATAGAAGAGCAAAATGGAGATAGACTAGAGGAAGGGTAAATAAAGGAGAACAGAGGAGAGACACAGATGATAGCTCCAAGTCAGAATCGTGGTAACTGGAGTGAAAGTACAGAGAAGCCGCAATTGAAAGTGAAAATTGCACTGTTATGAACTCAAAAGGAAGATTTAGAAAAATTAGTGGTTAACAGCTATCAAGAAGAGAATGGAAAAGATTATTAAAGGGCCATCAGTGTCTTTCATTTAGTCTGAAGCCCAATTATACATTTATAAGTCTACATATTATGATGTTATTAAACTAACATAAATAAAATTGCTTTATATTTCAGATAAGGGAGAATGCCTTTGGCTGCTGTAACCAGAGAAGGCTTTACAGGTCATTTGACATGAAATATAGTAAGCGTAGTTTTGATGGACAGAGACTTGGGGGTGAGATAATTTCTAGGTTAAGAGTAAAGCAAAGTGCAGAAGCAGAAAAGGGCATGGCTTGCTCCGAGAACTGAGAGTAGACAGGTTGTGTTGGAGTATATCACAGAAATGTAGGAGAGAAGTAACAAGATTGCACTGATGATGGATGATAAAAAGTAGATTTATTTCTTCAGTAGCTATCATAAAAATACATTGTTTTAACCCTTAGCTGTGTTTACTAAAATGTAATGTAAGAATTTCTTTTAGCAGTGCCCTCATGATTTATCTTAGCCTTTTAAAACATAGTGAACACACAAGACAGGAAGATCCCTTGAGACCAGGAGTCCAAGACCAGCCTGGCCAATATGGTAAAACCTCATCTCTACTAAAAATACAAACAATTAGCCAGGAATAGTGCTGCATACCTGTAGTCCCAGGTGCTTAGGAGGCTAAGGCAGGAGAACCACTTGAGCCCAGGAAAGGGAGGTTGCAGTGAGCAAAGATCGCACCACTGCACTCCAACTTGGGCAACAGAGAGAGACTCTCTAAAAAAGAAAGAAAGAAAGAAAGAAAATTGAACAGAAGTTACTTGAGGTCATAGAATCAGGAGTGAGATTGATTAGGTTTTCCTGAAGACTACATTTTTCTTTCTCACAGTAATTTACTTACTTGAACTTTCTCCCTCAGATTTTCTATCTCTAAGATAGGAAATTGGGCTATCATAATCATTGGTTCCCTTCCAGATATTATTCTATGATATGGAAAACAGTATTGTAACAAAAGCACCAAATTATTTTTTTTTCAAGAAAAACATGGAAGTTATTCATTAGTATTAAACTAGATCACAAAATGCTCACATTGCTTTTATGTTTGTACTCTACAGAATCTGCTATTTTAACAACTTTTAAAATAATATTAGAGCTCTATAAAATAGTTATGCATGATTCAGTAGAATTTTAAAAAATACAAGTTAGCAGATGATTTGTAATGAACTAGTAATTTTAGAAACTCAGTAAAATTGTAACACCTTAGTGATGAAGTAATTTTAAGCCCATTTATCCAATTTCTGTTTTGCAAAGGTGGAAGCCAGGGTGTAGAGAGATTAAATGACTTGTTTAAGGTCGCATGCCAACTTGAATTTTATTGTGCCACAGTCCCCAGACCACATAGATGAGATTCAGTGTTCACTAATCTGAACATAAATTTCTCTGTCTTTCTGATGATGGCTAAAATACATTTTCCATCTTTTAAATTGTTGGTCTCCACATAAAGGGAAATTTAAAAATAGAAAAATTATTTCCTAATATACATGTTAAGGGAGAACACCAATAGCAAAGCAAATGTGTCAAGAATTCCACTTTTATCTGCTTCCCCAAGCTGTGTCTGCACCTTCCATCAACAAGTGCAGCTACTTTCACTTGCAATGACGCTCTTCACACGGAAGGCATCCCCTTAGGCTGGTTTTCCTGATGCTGTCTTTCAGGCGAGATGACAGTGACTCAGGAGCTGTGCTTCTCAAGGACAGGGACTGAGGCTCCTAGCCTCAAATCCCATTATAAAGGAAGCTATTGAAAGAAGCATTTCCTGCACAGCATCAGATAATATGATAGTATCATGAGACAGTATCATGATATAACAATGTCATGAGATCCTTCTCCTATATACTTCTTAGGAAGTGACATCATAATGACAAAAATATATGTGGGGCATTTTGGGGGTGCCATAGGCATGTTAAAGAATCTGAAGAAAGACCCTTACCTCCAAAGCAATGACACATTCCAACAATTTGCATACAAATCCATGGGTTCAAACTGAGGTCCACTAAACCAAGATCCCAGATTTATTAGGATCCCATTCTATCAGAAGTCCAAGAAATATTGGGAATCCATCGTATCAGCAGTCCAAGCAACTTGTATGGCAAGCCCCATGGCCTGTGCACTCGTACTTCCTGCCACCTTAGCCAGCTGCCACAAACTCCTTCCCTTATACTACTCTGTGCTGCTTGATTGCTCTGACAGAGTCTGACTGGTCAGCACTGCACACACGCCACTACAAGAGCACACCCCTGAGAAAGGAGAGCCTTTTGAAATGAAGTCATCTGAAAGTCTGTAAGTTTCTGGGTGTGGGGAGTTTATTTTATTGTAGTTTTGATTAAGGAAAAGTATTAAAAAGTACCAGAGGCTTGAACTCAAAAAGTCATACTAGTCTCATCCTCTGACTGATAAGCAGAATAGGGAAAAGAAAAGAAGGAAAGGAGGAAAAAAGAAATCAAGGCACTTAATTTCAAGTACCCTAATGTGGCAAAATCACAACATTTCATAACTTTACCTTCTTTTCTGTGACTCTACCATGGAATCACAATAAACTTCCATCTACTATAATCTCTTATTAAACACCAACCACCATATTCAGCTTTCTGCCAAATAAAAATCTCAAAGGGAAAGTAAGATGATTCAATGGTTTTGTTTTAGGAAATATCACTATTAGTGGAGAGCAGTTTGGAGATCTCTCAAATAACTAAAAACAGGACTACCATTAAACCCAGCAATCCCATTACTGGGTATACACCCAAAGGAAGCTAAATTTCCCAACCAAAAAGATATGTTCACTCGAATATTCAGTGTGGCCCTACTCACAATAGCAAAGACATGAAATCAACCTAGGTGCCCAACAGTGGTGGACTGGATAAAGAAAATATGGTACATACACACCATGGAGTACTATGCAGCCATGAAAAATAACAAAACCATGTCCTTTGCAGCAACATGGATATTGTTGGAGGTCATCATCCTAGGTGAATTAATACAGAAACGGAGAACCAAATATCACGTATTTCTCACTTAAACGTGGGAGCTGAACATTGGCTGCACTTGGACATAAAGATGGGAACAATAGACATGGGGGACTACTTGTTAAGAGGAAGGGCTGAAAAACTACCTTTTGAGTACTATGCTCACTACCTGAGTGATGGAATCAATTGCACCCCAAACCTCAGCATCACACAATATTCCCACGTAACAAACCTGCACATGTACCCCTTAAATCTAAAATAAAAGTGATATTTCAAAAATAAAGTTAAAAAAAATACCCTTTTTACAAGATAGCCCAGAATACAGACTAATCTGAAAGTTAATTCTCTGCAATAAACTCTTTCTTTCAGAACAAATAAGCAAATAGTTATTGTCCTTAATCTTACACATTATTTGTTTCAATACAAAGTGCTCAAGTTGTTCTTGGGCTCTCTTCAACAAGACTGCTGTAAATGTAAGCTGTGTCAGCTGTAATTCTTAAAACCATCTTTTGAAACCAAAATTTCAGTGTTTGCAAGTGGAAAAGGCATCAAAATTTTTTTGAGGGTCAAGTGCTGGGCTTTTAGTCCAATACCTTCTATAGAATGATATCCAAGGGGTTAAACACTTTACATGATTGATGGCAGTCATTAAACCTACATTTTCTTATTAGCTTAATTCACTCCATATCTAAATAATGGGAGATTTATATGTGTATCAATATGCATATAAAAATTTAATTTGTTCACTGTTAAGATTCTGCATAAGGAGATCAGCATATGGGGCTGAAAGTAAGCTATTAGAATAGTGCCCCTGTATACGTATAATAATAATAATTGGCTTTTAAGGAATAGAAATAGAAAAGATAATCTATAATATCCTTGTCCAACTCCACTTTTGAGCTGATGTCCTTTAAAAAATTGGAAAATTCAAGGACAGTCATGGAAAGGAATAAGGAAGGAGCCTGATGATTTTACTAAGAAATAGCTAGTGGCCAGGTGTGGTAGCTCATGCCTGTAATCCCAGCACTTTTGGAGGCTGAGGTGGGCAGATCACCTGGGGTCAGGAGTTCGAAACAAGCCCAGTCAACATGGTAAAACCCCATTTCTACTAACAATACAAAAGTTAGTCTGGCATGGTGGCACAAGCCTGTAGTCCCAGCTACTCAGGAGGCTGAGGCAGGAGAATTGCTTGAATCCAGGAGGCAGATGTTGCAGTGAGCCGAGATTGTGCCAATGCACTACAACCTGGTGACAGAGCAAGACACCACCTCAAAAGAAAAAAAAAAGGAAGAGCTAGTAACTGCCAAATTAATTATACCTACAAATACAATTTGGTTGGTGACTAGAGTGTTTATTTTGCCTTATCACAAAGACCAGATATTGTACATTTATATAAATCACTACTTTGCAAAAAATTTTTATATCAGAAACAAAAATTCACCAGGTCAACTTTTATTGATAAATATCCCATCTGCATGTATCAATAATCCTGCTGCTCTTAGTATTTTGTGATTGAGAGAAGTTATAGTGGCAGTTTAAAGATGCTACCAGCTGGAGAATTTACAGATTGGAAATGACGGTGGAAAGGGATTCTTCCTGCTAAAACCAGTAACCTCACAAAAAGAAAGGGTTGCTTTGATTTAAATATGCATGTATTAATGTCCCCCAACCTGCACTTGCTGTCGATACAATCATTAAGATATTGAGCTCCTTGAAGCCTAGGATATGACTTGTTTGTATTTTCACTCAACTTCAAGAAAGTTTTTTTCTTTTTCTCTCAGAACCTGTTTTCTCATATCAAAATCAGATCTGCAAGTAGGACATCTTCACCTCTTTGCACTCCCTTTTCTTATTTCTTAGAAGACATGCTAAGAAAAAGGAGGGGGTACATTTTATAAAGCTAGTTGAAACTGGTTGATTTCTATTCCAAGTTTTGTAATTATAGACTGCATTATAAGATACTAACAATTTTGTATGGATGAACTAGTTAACAAACCCTATAAAAGAAAAGCCAGCAATTAAATTGTGCTGTACAAAGCACTACTTTTTAAATGTAAGTATTTTCAAAAGGGACCTGGAGATGAAGTTAGAATGCATTTTTATGTGATCTGAGGATCATCAATCAATGAAAAATAATCTTTATGTAAATCACTTCAGTTAAAACAACAAGGAACATTTACAAGTCATATAGCAAACAGCATTTTAAAGGTTTATTGTCTTTTCTGCTTATGAAAGTCACACAGGCTCATTTTAAGAAATTTAGAAAATTCAGAAACATACAGAGAAGACAAAAAATAATAATCCTACCACTATCAAATAGTATCTAAGAAATTTTCATGAACATAAGAATTTCAGATTTCATTTGTGTAGTTTTCACTGTGCTTGAACAGTTCTAATATCCTTGGCATATAATCTGCTATGATTTTTCTGGGGCTTGAATTCTAATTATAAATCTGGTTCTGAGTCCAGTTCTATCTAGTCTAAAATGAGTGACATTGTTGCTAGTAATTATAATGGCCCACCATCTTCACTTTATTGTAGTTCTATGCTGTGCTTGTATAGAACCAACAGCTAACAAATTTATACTCAACTGTATATGGCAGAAATTATATGCTACAGAAATAGTCACATATTTGGGGATTCAAGGTTTGCTTGTGAATGTTAATTTCTATATCTCCTTCCCCATTTTTTGTCTGCTAGTCTTTTAATAGCAAAATATCATAAAAAAAAAAAAACCTAAGGGATAGAATTGTACTGAAAAGTGTTAGCTTCTATAGATGTTTTTACAATAGAAAAACCTTTCCTTCCTGCCCCTCCATGGGCAGGTCGATTTTCATTGAAAACAGCTTCAAGCTGGTTCTAATATTTACTCACTTATGCAGGTGCGTTCATCAGCATGCAGTCTCTATCCCGTATCACATTCACAGTGGAAGCTGCCCAGAGTGTTAATACAGCGCTGCTGGCAGCCTCCATTCACCGTCACACATTCATCAACATCTAGAGGAGGAAGACAGATGGTCAGGATTACAATGTCATTCCAATGTCAGCTTCGAAGAAGTGGCACAATATTTCTTTGATACACAGTATGTGTTACATTGTACAAAGGCACCATCTCTGTTGCTACAAATCTTTGCTTGTTTGATCCATTTTGCTTCATTATGTAAACAAGAGAATGTACATAGAAACTTTATTGAGCTTATTAAAGCCCATCAATGATAAGCATAGGGATTGCTCATAATTGTCGATTCTTCAAATATTGGTTAATTAGACAAATCTGAGATACAGGTATTTCCTTGGGGAAGGAAAACTGGAAGGGAGAAATTACAATAAGCCACTCTATTAGGAGTAGCACACACTAGTAGATAAACACCTATAATGATCTGGCACTGCTGAATAAAGCCAGTAATAGAGTCAAGACCTTGAATCTCCTTCTCATGTGCTGTAGTGGACATCAGGGTAGAGATAGCAAAATTAAAATGAAACCATGGTTTGGTGTTCTTAAAAATATACATTTGGGTCATTGATTCAGCTTCTTTCTTCCCACGCAAGATGCCATTTTCTGAAATACCATGTTTATATGAGTGGTTACTTTAATTTTAGAAAAAAATAGAGGTCAAGATTCATGATCACCTATGTCTTATGATCAGCCAAGGTCATGATAAATGAACGTAATGTTCATCTTCTGTTAGAAAAGAAAAATCAATTTCTCTCACAGAAGCTACGCTTCCTTGTTCCCTTTGTAATCAGTACTTGTGTATCTAAAATCACAAAAAGAAGATATCCCAAACTTAGGAAGGTATTTTCAGGTAGCTGGTAGATAAATTCTAAATGTTCTTGTTTGGGAATTTATTTTTAAATAAAAACCTATGGCTTTTGACATGTTTCAAAGAAATAATAATCTTTCAGAGAGATGAAATTTAGCATAGGAAAGCATCTGTCTAATGCATAGAACGTCCTTGTTTTTCCTGCTCCCAATCTCAGATATTCCAGCAAGAACATTGGAAATGAATATTCTTCACTAAAATATAGTCACGCTACTAGACAATCAGCATTACAACAAGCAACATTAATTCCACAGGGCAAGATCCTTATTCAAGAAGACAACAATATAAAGAAGCACTACTATTGCAATGACTCATCATAGCACCTTTTCAGGCTAAAATCCTATGATCTGTAATAAGTGCTTTGTACTGTAATAAAAACTAGAGTATATGACCTGAGGGAAGCAAAGGAGTTTTCTTTTACTTGGCATTGTATTTTTCAATCAAAGAGACAAAACATATACAAAGAGGATATTAAGTCATCAAATAAGTACCATATCTAAAAACTACTAGTTCTCTATATTTTACAAATTTTATACAATTTAGTATTTTCCTTCAAAAAGATATTTGGTGTAATTCCTGATTTTTAAAAGAAATCTTATTTTAAAGAATGATTGACTTTTCAAAATGCTAGGATTTTTATTATGTTTTGAGTCTGCAATAACCAACCTGTAGGTCTTTTTCTTTCTTTTATTATAGTTTAAGTTCTGGGATACATGTGCAGAACGTGTAGGTTGTTTACATAGGTATACGTGTGCCATGGTGTTCTGCTGCATCCATCAACCCGAATCTGCATTAGGAATTTCTCCTCAGGCTATCTCTCCCCTAGATCCCCACCCCGACAGGCCCTGGTGTCCCTGTGTCTATGTGTTCCCATTGCTTAACTCCCATTTACGAGTTAGAACATGTGGTGTTTAGTTTTCTGTTCCTGTGTTAGTTTTTTTAGAATGATGGTTTCCAGCTTCATCCATGTCCCTGCAAAGAACATGAACTCATTCTTTTTTATGGTTGCATAGTATTCCATGGTGTGTATGTGCCACATTTTCTTTATCCAGTCTATCACTGAGGGGCATTTGGAACCAATCTCTAGGTCTTTTTCTTATAAACTAATGTTAAACCAGAATTCTCTATTTGTACTTGTGTTTTTATGTGGTGCTCAATATTTATGCTAGCTAATTGTTTATTTTTCTGACTTTAGGGTATTTTTCTGTGGAGTTAAGATATATATATTTTTTGAGATGAAGTCTCTCTCTGTTGCCCAGGCTGGAGTGCAGTGATGAGATCTCGGGTCACTGCAACCTCTGCATCCTGGCCATGGGCTGTGCTAGACAGAAATATTTTAGTCATATCTATGTTGTTCTCATTTTTTACAAGAAAAAATTATCCAGGTGTTACTTATGTAATGAAAAGGAATTTTAAAGGAAACAATATAGTATGACCACCTCCCTCGAGCCACCCACCAAACTTCAATCGTTTTGTGACAAAAGAAACAAAGTTAGTGAAAATAAGAAAAATCCCTGAGTCCATTCCAAAGATAAGAGTGGGCACAGATTTTGAGAATGAGCTTTCTTTTTAGTAAGTTTTAATGTTTTTATATTCCTTTTTTTTTTTTTTTTTTTTGGAGACAGAGCATCTGTGTCACCCAGGCTGGAGTGCAGTGGTGTAATCTTGGCTCACTGCAACATCCACCCACCGAGTTCAAGTGATCCTTCTGTCTCAGCCTCCTGAGTAGTTGGAATTACAAGTGCCTGCGACCATGCCCGGCTATTTTTGTATTTTTAGTACAGACGGAGTTTCACCATGTTGGCCAGGCTGATCTCGAACTCC
The DNA here is from genome assembly GCA_963574635.1 of Cheracebus regulus. Lineage (NCBI taxonomy): Eukaryota > Metazoa > Chordata > Mammalia > Primates > Pitheciidae > Cheracebus > Cheracebus regulus. Next base: position 12,384 of record CAUYQU010099631.1, read on the forward strand.
TGGTCTCAGGTGATCCACCCGCCTTGGTCTCCCAAAGTGCTGGTATGACATGTGTTAGCCACCACGCCCAGCCTAATGTGTTCATATTCTTAATCTGTCCCAGAATTTTAAAGTACTATACTATAGTTGAAATAAGCATGCATACACACACACACACACACACACACACACACACACACACACACACACACACACACACACACACAGAAGCAAACCAAACTTCCTCTGTTTTTGAGTCAGATAGTCCTGGGAAAAACAGTGTTGAAACTTATTAGCCAATTACCTTGCCTTTCTGAGACTCAGTTTTCTCATCTATAAAATGATAGTGATGAACACATGTACTGTGCTGTGTTTTGTCCTATTCATATCTAAGATTTTGATATGTGGTAATGCTTGAGATTATATGTAGAAATTAAACAATGTTTTTATTCCATTAACTAGTAGAGTTAACAATATAAGACCACGAATTGAGAGGGCATGGCAGGAGCAGTGAACAATATAGAAATTCAGAGCCAGGAAGCCCATCAGGCTTAGGGGAAAAATGATAATTGAGTGCATGAACAGGAGTGTGGACAATCCAAAAGTATACTGGTTTGTCTGAAATTTAGCTTCTGGATTTGTCACACTGGGGAATAAAGTTGGCAAAAGGAGGTAAAATTGAAAAACAAACCAAAGTCGCCTTTTATTTAATTTGGATGGCAAAGCATTCCTCTTCTTGATTTAAAATACGATACATTTCTGGGCAGGTTGAGACATAATATGCTGTGTTCACACCACAGCAAAGCAAACTTATTAAAAGTTAAAAAAAAATCAATCATTTATAGAGTGGAACCAAATACTAAGTAATTGGTTTGACTTCCTTTTTCTTTTTGCCCTTTCAGAATACACTAAATTTACTGACTGGACACTGTGTAATCAATAGTTTTCAAACTTGGCAGCACATTAGAACCACTTGGTAAGCATAAAAAAAAAAAAACCAGTGCCAGGGTCCCCACCATTAAAGAGTCCGATTTAATTGGGCATGGCTAAGGCTTGAGTATCAGACATTTTTAAGGTACCTAAGTGATTCCAATGTTTAGCCAGAATTAAGATTGCCTGGTGTAGTGTCTTAATTACCTAGGGATTTTGTTAACACGACGATGGTGATTTAGTAGATCTGCAACTGAGGTCTGCGATTCTGCCTTTCTAACTAGACCCAAGGTAATTCTGATATACTGGCCTGTGGACTATAAATTCCAACTAGCAAGAGTGTAGAAAGTTGTCTGTTTAACCATCAATGTCACATGAACCACAAATGTCATAATTTGGCTCGACTCCTCAGTTGTTTAAATTAGACCAATTCAGTCCAAATTCCTAAATCTATACTCAGACCAAAATATTTAAATATATATGTATTAGAGTAAGCAAAACTATGCAATTTCAAGACAATTTTCACATGATCTGTTGTGAAAAATGATCTGCTTCTGTTAATCTGAAGGAAATGTTACTTCTTTTCTGATGGAATACCTCTGATATAAGGTGAAACTAGGTTAAATAGCTATGATATTAGACCCTTATGCTGGAACTGTCACAAGTTATTTTCCTTGCCATTAAGATTCTGCCCAACAGAGTTAAAAACCAGAAATTTCAATATTACATTAAAATGTTATTATCAAGTATACTTCATGTGAAGAGACAATTTTAAAAAAATTCTCTGAGTTATATCTTCATGTTAGATGCTTATGGAAAGCCTTGCTCTTAGAATTGGAGTTCCAGGACACTTCTGGGAATAAGGATAAAGTGATTAGAATTTTCTCAGCATTACTGCTGTGAAATGGACCCAAGATTTCATGATTCTATGCTATAAAAGACTATCAAAAAGAATAAACTATGCTGGCTATTTTTCCTTTTAATGTCCTTTCTTTAAATATTTTGGTTCTGTTTATCTCTCAAAGTGATTTCGTCAGGTGGTCACACAATAAAATATCTTAAAAGAATGCACATTATTAGCAAATGTTTTTTGTACTTAAGAACTCCCTGAGACAACAATGATCCACTTTTGTTGCCAAACAATCAAAATTGTTTCATATTATTTTTTTTAGATTGTGTGACCATTTAACTGTGAACCAGAGTAACATAAATTATTCTTCCTTTGCCTCAGATACCCACTGATTGAAAATAAGTGCTCCTGGAGTGCTTTATGTTGGAGAGTGCATTGTAGAAGTGTAGGGTTTGGAGGAAATATTGAAGAGTCTGGAGAAGATTCTGCTAGGTTTTCCATGTGGCCTTATTTTCCTGTGTTCTACTATAGCAGTAATCACTTTATATATCAAAACTGCTTATTTTTTTCTTAAAATTCTGCATTGTCTGATAGACAAATTTCTTAAGGGGTTAAAGAACCCATTGCCTTAAACATTTTCTGGCATAGATTAGACACCCTATATATATTATAGGGATGAATGAATGAATGAATATTTTGAGAGTCATCCACAGCGTTCAATCTTCTTATGCATCTATATCTACTAACGGAACTTCTCAGAATTGGGCTCCTTGGCTCTGTTTACCCTCTTTTCAGTGTTGATATTTATTTTTGACTACTCGCAAGTAGCTTGAAACATCTGGGTGACAAAATAATTTCTAAAGCTTCTGATGAACCAATATGAATTGTGTCTGTAGTGAGTATTGACTGGTCGCTTATTTGGGATTCATCCATTTCCCTTCTTCTTTTATACTAAATAAACCTAGGGGTTCCCAACTTTTCCCATGGGAAATTTTACCTCTTTCACTTTAGAGATGTCATGTGATTTATGTGGGATTGATAAACACTGCCCCTCTTCCAAATCTAGGATGGACTTTATTTGGCATAATCTCATCTCTATTTACCACAGTAGTTGGATCGGGTAGTCCCTTAATTAGCATATGGCTTTCTTCTGAGGAATGCATTACTTCAGATGAGATCCAATCAGTAGGAAGCTCAACATACAGGCTGGGGATCCTGGGACAGAGACGCTCTCTTGCTCTGGAAATTGTAATGTATGGATGTGAGTCATTTTGCATAACTACTTTGCTTCCATGAGTAAAGCTACACTAAAGATAAAGCCAGTCAACACAGGACAAAACTGAAAAACTTAAAGAAAACTAGAGTTGGAGCCCTGAATGAACTATGCCTGAAGTCCTCCCTATCTCTGAACTTTCGTTAGGTGATCAAATAACTCCCTTTAATTGTTTTTGAGTTAAATTACTTTTCTGCTTATAAACAAAATTATCTTTACTGATGCATGCTGTAAACTGGAGCAGCTTACGGTGTGACAAGATCACCAAGTGCAGCTCAAACGCAACATCTACTTTTAAAAAGATGTGTTGTCCTCCAATCTGTAAAACGTCTTAATCTACATTTCATAAAGTGTATAAAAAGCCATACTTTCCAGTTGTTCTCTACAGAATTTATTGGAGGTATTATATTCTGTCAAAATTCTAATGAATTTGGAGATTTGTTCATCTTTATTACATGGTTCATCTTGGTTCATCTTGACTACAAATGTTAAGTGTTTATAAAACTGCCTGTACAAAGTCATGATATGCCCGACAGCGTCAGGAATGGTAAAGCTGCCTTCTTGAATGGTTTCCTCATGGTGAATGGTCTTACTCTACTTATTTTTTCTCATCCCTTATCCTCTGTGTTTCCTTTTGTTCTTTTCTTGGCAGCTACAATCTCTGGATCTTGACACTCAGATCTAAGTGAGTAGGATTTAAATCCATGCTGGTAATGCTGTGAATTTTATTTCCCTAATTTCTGCTACTGCTTCAAATAAAAAAAAAAGTTACCAATTTTCTAGCACAGGCATTCATGAAACAATAACAAAACCCTCTTAGTTCAGAAAAGAGGCAAATAGGACTTTTGAAGAGAATAACAGTACTAAGAAGGAACAAAGCTTAAAGGACTTATCTTGTGCTAAGGATAAGAGTAGTGTATGCATGTTCATAGAATAAGCAATTAGTTTGGTCTATCTAGAGTGAGAATTAAAGTGGAAAAAGATTTTGCTAGAGATGTGGCAGGGGCCTGATCACAGAGAGTCTTTTCTACTACATTAAGGAATTACGGCTTTAATTTCTAGGCAGTGAGCACTAACAGGGTGAGGAATAGACAAGAGGGGCAGCAGACTGTAGGCGGAGAAGCCAACCAGTAACTGTTGCCAAAATCCAGATGAAAGATGATGAGGACCTAAGCTAGTAGCAGTAGAAATAGACAGATGCGGACAGAGAGAAAAGAACTTAAGGAAAATAAATCAATATGACTTGGTTATTAAGTGAAAATGATAGAGAACAAAGAGTCAAGGTCAATTGCCTTGAATAACTGGATAGATGGTTGTGGTACAAAAGAGCACAAGAGAAGAAACACTGCATATTAGATGAATAGTTCAGTTTTAGAAATAAATATTTTGATGGGCAAGTACATAAATCAAAAGAGCAATTTTGTTATCTACTTGTTATTATCTGTCATAGTCAAAAAAAAAGAAAAAGCTAGTTAAGCATCCTCCAGTAAATGAGGAAAGGACACTTATCTCCTGAGGAACTGTATAAAAAGGACAGTTTAAATACATGGCGCATACTCTCTCTTCACATGTATAAATGCGGCTCTGATTAGATGATGAAATATTATCAGTTTATAATTTCTGGTTTTATCTCTGCCTTGCCTGGCCACCAAATCCATTTTCTTTGAATTATCAAAAGAGATAAAAAGTTGGGGATGTTATCAGGCAGTTGAATATGTGGACTAAAATCAGGAGAAAAATGTGAGCTGATTTTTCATCTACTGTCTATCTACATACACAAGCCTGAAACTTAGAAGTCATCCTTGACATTTTCCCCTTCTTCACTCACAATCAATCTAATACCACATATCACTGTATCATAGTTACCTTCTAACACATGTCAACTCTGTCCATTTTTCATCTCCACTGTCACCACACTAATATAAACTACATTGATGGTTACAATAACCTAATAACAGCTCTCTCTACATCCGCCATGGGGTCTTTCAATATCTTCTACATGCTATAACACAGTGATCTCTCTGTCTCTCTCTACTATATATATACTAAATATATATATATATACACACACATTAAATATATATTTACTATATAAATATAGTATATTTTAGTATTTAGTATATATACTAAAATCTGGTACCAACTGAGGCACTCCATTAACACAGTTTTATATAAATATATATATATATATATATATATATATACACACACTATATATAGTTATATATGGTATAACTAGTATATACTATATATTACTACATATAATTATATTATATATTAGTATATGATGTAGCATACTATATTTTACTACACTGTTAATTTATTTAGTATATATAACTGTGTTAGTGGAGTGGTTCCACTGGTACCAGATTTAGTGTGTTGGGTTGAAAAGAAGTGGGAGATAAGGGAAGAAAGGGTGTTAAGACATGCCTTGTAATAAGTTTGACTGTTAAGGAGAGGAGGTTGTAATTGGACAGTAAAGTGTGGTAGTGGAAGAGGAGAAGGTTTTTAAGGTGACACTTGCAGAAGTTTACTCATTGAAAAAAACCAACAGAGAAATGATTTAAAGATACAAAAGAGAAATAGAATTCTCAAATATCTGAGAATTTCAAATGGTAATAAATTAGTGCATTCTAAAATAAAGTATATATTGGGAAAGAATTTGCCACAGGCCCTGATGATTCCTACATATTCTTGCTGGGTATGCTAAGAATTCAGGGCTCTGATCATCTTCACCCAAGCCATGTTTCAGGGCTATAGTTCCACAGAGAAATGAGCTAACATCTCCTTTGACAAAAAAGAGTAGACTTGTTTCCACTAACTATAAAACTGGTAGATGCCCTAAGCTCATTCTTTCCCTGACAAAATGTAACTAATTGCAGGTGCAGACATCCATAATAGTCTGTGTGTGTCCTTGTTGTGAGATTTGGGGGTGTCCTTGTTGTGAGATTTAGGGGAATATGGGGAATTGACACAAACAAATGAAAGTCTGGCTGCTCCATCATGTTTTTTGTTTCTGACCCAGGAATCTCATGTCTTCTACCAGCAACTGTGAAACAGTAAAAGCCCGTTAGTATAAAAATAGGATAAAATCCCAGACATTGCACAATTCTTGATGCTAGTATGCAGAATAGAAATCATGGGCCAGGTGCGGTGGCTCACGTTTGTAATCCCAGCAATTTGGAAAGCCCAGGCAGGTGATTTGCCGGAGGTCAGGAGATTAAGACCAGCCTGGGCAACATAGCAAAACCCCATCTCCACTAAAAATATAAAAATTAGCTGGGTGTGGTGGCACATGCCTGTGTAATCCTAGCCACTGGAGGGGCTGAGACAGGAGAATCGCTTGAACCTGGGACAGGGAGGTTGCAGTGAGCCATAATCGTACCACTGCATTCCAGCCTGGGAGACAGACTGAGACCATGCCTCAAAAAAAAAAAAAAAAATCACACCCATGATCATCTATTCATCTATCTACTACCTGGGGTTAGAGACAGCATCTTCAAGGACCTGGGGAATAGTAGAGGATGTTTCTGTCTTCTCCCTGTTCTATCAGTGCCTGTTGATTGCTTGTAGCCTTGAAATTATCAGTAAAGCCTGATTCTGGGCAGATCTCTGTCTTCCTGAGCCTGATTCTACCATCTCATCCTTTGTGTTAATTCAGAAGGCGGAAGGAAAAGATGTTATCTGGTGTGTCTTTAGGTGATTTCTAAAGAACAGCAACGACACAAACACCCAACCCAGGAAACAACAACTATTGCACTATATTCCTAGCTTGCTGAGTGCAGAGATGGTATTCATTTTTCTTACCACTATGTTTCTAGAACCTATTTCAGTGCTTGGTCCATAGGAGGTGGGACAGCTTTGAGCATTTGTATAGCTCTGGGTCACTGGGCAGCTGGGGAAGCAGGATGAGGCTCCACGAACTGGGAATTAAAAGTCAGAAATAGTGTTCAGGAATCAACCTCTTTTACTTCCATCATCTCCAACTGACCTTACTCCTTTTAATTGACCCCATTCCACGTCCCAATCAAAATGGTCTAATCAACTAAAATAAAATGGTTCTTTCTTAACACACAGAAACCTTACAGTTTATATCATGCTTGGGAGTTTGGTAGAAACTGTAATAATGATGAAATGAATACTGACTCTGAAAGGCTCTAGTAATGCTTTTATCTGCATAGAATTTTTTTCCTCCCTTCTTTCCCCATTATCCCTAGTATGCATGCTGGGATAAAGTGAGGGAGCTATTCCCATTCCCATGCCCCAGGACCACCACAAAACCATAGGGTGGACACAGGTGTCCTGGCTGAGACAACTTGAGGACTCCATCTTTCTAGCCACAATGGATAGCTCAAGAAAGGGCAAATGACCCAAGCCAAATGAAGTAAAATTACACCAAGGACTTCTGCTAAAGCTGTTAGGAAACAAAACACTGCCTTTTCCATGGAATCAACCATTGAAGCAGATAGTGAAAACTTTCAGCTTCTAGGGCACGTGTTTCCCACCATAGGGAGAGTCTACCTGAGAATAAAGACATCCTAGAGAAAGGTAGAATCAGGAGATGAAAAGAGATAGCAGAGTATGTACCTGGATACAATTCTGCCTGAAAGCTGTGTCTTATGTGCATTTTTCAGTTACATATTATAATACTTCATCTCAATAAGACAGTAGCAGCAGCAGTTTAAGCTGATGTGAAGTAAATTTCACTCAGTTACAACCAAGAATCCTGATTAATCCAGAGTTATCTCAAAAATGAGTCCAGCATCCTGGATGACTCAAAGAGCATGTTTAGAGAAATGCATCTGCTATACCATATTCCTGGTATAAGACAAGTCACTTCTTTGTTCTTCCTAAAACCCTATGAGATAGGAATTATTATTTTCAGGATATCTCTAAGTCATTGTTCATGTTTATGTTAAGCCAGTAACTCTATGCTTTGGGTAATATTTCGGGAGCTCCGATACGCTATGACGATGAAAATATTTATCAGGGCAGGAAAACACTGTTGACTGTTATTCCATCAGGGCTGTTTTATGGCCAATGGTTCTACATTCTGGATAATCTAAGAAAGAGGAGTGACGGATAGGGAACCAGCATGCCTTGGCTTCATACCTTGTGTCAGACTTTATTTATTTTGTCCCCTTTTGTCCTTCCTGAAACTTGAAAAATAAGAATTACTACAAATTTTAAAGATAATGAAACCATTATAAGACTCCAAGAAATTAGGAGATATGCAAAAGTCCTGTTAGTGATGGATCTAAGATTTGAATTCAGATAAAAAATCAGGTAACTTTGAGTCTCTGGCCAACACTCTTAAATAAGCATGCTGTTGATGTTTATGATCGTTTCTGGTTTAATAATTTTTGCTTTTCTAAGATGAGAATAGCATAAATGGCTAGATGATAAAATATCTATTGAAGTTCTCATAACAATTTCCTTTACACAGAACCCTCCCCTCTCTCTCTTTCCATTTATCTCACCAAAAGCCTAGTTTGTTATCTAATCTTAGCCACTAACCAATCAAATGTCAAATGACAAACTAGACAAGAAAAACATCCTCTTCACACAGCAAGAGACAAAGAATGACTAAAATGGACAGGAGAGTCAATGGGGAAGCCAAATTAACCAAGATAGATCTCTCCACATGATTTTACTTATAACTTAATTTGTATTTTTATGAAAAGAAATAATTTACATGTACCAAAGCAAATAGAATGATGTAAACTTCTCTATTTGCATGGCTGATTTCATGTTCTATAATATGTATTGCATCTCATTTTTCCTTTTGGGATACTAGATTATCATTGGTAGCAGAAAAATTGTAAACTGTGGAAATGAGGTTGTGTTATGAGGACTAGGCATGTAGTTCTTCTCTTCGGCAATCCATACATACCTCTCCAACTTAAGCTCATGAATTTGACTACTTAACTTTTATATTTAAAATATTTTGCTCTGTTAATACTAGAAATACAGTCTGCTCTCTCCCCTCCCTATTTTATTTCTCTCTCTTTCCTTCTCTACCTCTACAATGTTTGGTGAATGTTATCTAAATATAAGCTTAGTATACTTTTCAGCAAAGTGTAATAAGCAACTAGCTATTTTTTTAGTCAGTTAGAAATAAGAGGTTTGTATACTCTGAATGCCTAGACACATATTACTTAGGGAAATATGATATACTCCTCAAATTACCTTACTATCCTATAAGATTTCTTCTTTTCTTCGCAAGTAAGAGGATATAATTTCCAGGAAAGAGTAGGAGATACGAAACAACTATTTTTTTTTCTTTTTTTTAAAGATAGCAAGAACTTCTACTTGCTGATTTTAAAGAAATGTTGCTTTCCCTCCACTCTTAGATTCAAAAACACATCAGTGACTTCAATTTTAATTGACCAATTTTTCTCTTCATGATGAGTCATACGTCCATGCTTCCTTGCATGCTAGTAACTTTTTTATTGGATTCTAGACATTGAATTTTACCTTGTTAAATGCTGACCAGCTCTGTATTCCTATAAATATTATTGAGCGTTGCTTACAAATGGAGTTAAGTTACTTGGAAACAGTTTGATCCTTTTGTGTCTTGCTTTTAAGACTTGCTATATAAGACATGAATAGTTTTCAGTCAAAGGCTAATAATACCAAGGAAAGTCATTCACTATTCATTCCAGTGTTTTGTGCATTGTAAGGTTTTCCAGCATAGCTGGTGAGAAAAGGTACAATTCCTATCCTTATGTGAGCATTACTGGCAACTGTTATCTCTAATACTTTTGAGTATTCCTTTCCCCAGCCTTGTGTGGCTTCCTAACATAGATGTGTAGATAAGTACTCTGCTAATACTTGAGGAAAACCCTCTGCTAATTTTTGTGTCACTATCATAGCAGCCCACGAGGTGCAGATGCAAGCCTGCCTGGAGGCTAAAACACTTAAAAATGGGAAAATCACTGTACCCTCTTCTTCCAACTTGATTTCCTTCTACAATCTCTCTGTTTTTGTTCTGTTAGGTAATTTTGAAAAAAAAAAAAAAGCAAATATGCAAACATTGAGTTTATTCTTATTTGTGAGAGTTTCATTCTGATGGGAGCTTATATAGCCATTCTAAAAGTGGCACTTTCCCTTCCATTTAGATAATACTTTTGTGGTGTTGCCCCCAGATTTCTACTCTATCACATTACCAAAGACATAAAATTTGGTGACTGAGAAAGAACATCAATACAATTAGTTGTATACCATTAAAACATACAAAATCATAAAAGTAGGACACACAATTAAAAATTCACATCATTTTCTTCTAGTACACATAATCTGGTTTCTTCTTAAATCAGTGAAAATTCCCAATTTTTTATTCTTTGTGAAATTATTTTAGAGATTTTAAATATTAAAAAAAACCCTTATCATTTACCACATGATGTGATTACTGATTTCATAAGAACAGAATATGTCTTTCATTTCTTCTTAAACATTAGTTGTTACAGTATTCATTTTCCATGAATATTTGTTGAGTGAAAATAAACTACTGGTTATATACATGACAAAACAGTCAAGTTTTGACTTCATTTTGTCACTCGGATATTGTCTAATTTTGACTTCCAGTACTTTAAAATGTATCCAATATACCCAGGAGTCTTGCTAAAATGATTATTTTAATTATACAGGTGTGGGGTAGGGCCTAAGATTATGCATTTCTAACAAACCCCAGATGGTATTCATGTTGCTGGTCATAGATCACACTTTGAGTTTCAAGAGCATAATAAGCAGTACTTAAACTTTGGTGCATAACTTGGGAAATTAGTTTAAAATGAAGATTCTTAGGACTTATTCTCTAAATATTCCGATTTGCAGTTTCAGGATAGTGGGATCTGCATTTTAGCAAGCTTTCTCGGTGATTCCGATACTGTATTCCAAGGACCACACTTAGAAAAAGATCTAAACTAAGATTTAAGGTAATTTATGTATAAAAAGGTTCCCCGTTAATTAAGAAACTTTTTATTTAATGCCTCAAACACAGCCTAAGGTTTAACGACAGAATAAACAGGATGCCTGAAATTTGCTCTTTATTTATATTACAAAAGCTCAAATTTGTTTTACATGCTTGTGAAGATAAATTGTGTCACTTCTAATGCCACTTGTTTTTCTCCCCTAGTAAGAATTTTTATTAATAATACTAGACATCACTGATTTATCCAGTTGTAGACTTTGAAAGGACCTTAGAAGATAAACTACTGCAAACAATACACTATAGGAGTCCCATCTTCCATATTTTTTAGCAAATGACTATTCAGACACAGATTAAATTCTTTCAGCTGCAGGGAGCTTGCTATTTTATCTTCCTTACATCTTCCTGTCCCTCCTGCTGCTACTTGTCCTCATCCCTCTTGTCCTTTGGTATTTATGTAACATAACCACACTACACAACATTTGGAAAGGGGAAAAATCCATAATTACATGGTTTTTGAATCAGAGAAATAGAGATGTTTTAAAACATAAAAAATTTTACATAAAAGGAGTAAAACAATGCAATATTTTGCTAATTTGTTTAGTAAAATTTGTAACCTTCTTTGATTTGTACTTTATTATTGCCAAGAATAGACATTTTATGTTTGTTTACAAGTTATACATTTAGTGAAATGTCTAAGTTTTTCATCTATTATTAAATTACATTCTCCTGTTCTTTCTTATACCTTTTTTGTCTGATATTTACCAAACTAAAAACAGATTTTTTTTATTCTTCTTGCCAACAGCTTTCAACCAAACCTCCAAGAAAGATCAATTTAATTGAAAGTGCTCCTCTAGACTATCTAGGACTTAAGCATTTAATTAAAAATCCATTAATATAATTGTATCCCCTTTTAATGTAGTCACTTCACCTGTAGTTAAATGTGACTTCTAATATTATAAATCTAAAAATATAATCTGATGCTATATTGCCTAAAATGATTCCAGAAACATTAGCACATATAAATTAAGTATAAATGTGCTAGATTCAAAACCCTGAAGTTACTGTGCATAAAAAAATTGGTGCACTGATTATGCTTTAATGTCCCAACTGAAACAAAACAATATTTCTTTTTCTCATTGATCTTGTTAATGTCAGCCAAAAAAAAATAGAGCTAAAATAATATATATAATTTAGAGGTCTTTCCTTTTCCAAGTTTAAGAATAATCCAAAATGTTTTCCTAGAATTTATTTCCTAGGGATTTAATTTATTGATGACAATATAAGGTACATATAACAAAGCAAATGAATAAGATTAAACATAAAAATAAAACAGTCATGTGGAAAATGACTGAATTTTATCTCTAGACAAAAGCATGAAACCTTTTCATTTTTGAACAGTTCAACACCAAAAGACTTAGCCTTTTTCTCCATGTAACCCTAAACTTCCATTTGACAACTTACCTCTCCTTTCACCGTGGCTCCCAATTCATCATTCCCTCAAGCCTTCCCTTACCCTTTTTCACCCAGCCAGGGTATCATGCTGTCCCCACTAGCTCTCCAGAATCCCTTCCCCTGATCCTATCCTTCATGTACTGTGTCATTTGTGACTGATACCCACTATCCACTAGGGACAACTTATCCATCAGGCACTGTGCCTAAAACCCATAATACTTTCAGAGGATCACATGTATGATTTAAAATCTTTAAATTACAAGAAAAAAATTTAAGGTTGAAAAATATTTTAATGTATAACATTAACATATTAACCTTTATGCCAATGCAGTTATAAATAATACACTTTGTTTTTTTTATTATGGAGAAAGAAGTCCAATAAAATGAAAGTGCCCAGGGCCCATGACAATCATAATGTGGCTCTGCCATCCACTTATTCTGCTTTACCTACAAAGACACTCACGAAGTACAGCATTACTGAGGGAACTACGTATTATTTACCATTCAGCACATGTTGATTTCCTATTGAATTCTGCAGAGTGACTTTTCTAAGCTTTTAATATGTGCCCCCCTCAGACACATCCTCACACACACCACACACATGCACGTGGGCACAGACACACATATACTCAGCACCAGCTTCATGAACAAGTGACTGGTGCAATTACAAAGGACCCTCAACTTAGAAGTGTCCCATGCTCAGGGTTTGATGTCCCCTGCTCACCATCTTGAAATATCTATTAATTTTATCTTGGAATTTCCTTTTATCTTGGAATTTGTTTTTAGTCCGGTGGGACAGTGGGTCATGCACCAGGGACTTGGAGCCTCAGCTCATGCACAATTCCATCTCCTCACATCCCCTCTCTCCTCAGGGCTGCCCAGCGTCCCCTCCCCACAGCCAATCCATGATTCCTGCTGCTCTCTGCTTCCCTCATCCCTTTATAGGGAACTCAGCAGAGTTGCAAGAGGCTCAAGGTGGTGAACATTCTCCTTCCTATCTCAGCAGCCAATCTCAGTCCAGGTTACAGAGCATTTGAAAGGTGACATAGTAGGGGTAACCCTCCCGCCGACCTTCTCTCGATTCAATACTGTGGGAGTCCCAGCACAGAGGTTGCAATCCCTTGAGTTCCGTCCATCCATTGTGAGGAGAGGAACAAGCTGGTAGGAAGGGAAGACTGGCTTTTCTGCCCCAGGTGAGGGCAGTGTGCTGGTGCTCAAACACTCCTCAGCTGAGCTGCAGGGCACCTGTGAGCATCCACGGTCCCTCCTACTCCAAGTGTCCCCATGTCCAAAGAGCACAATAACCAACGAAAAACACCATGACAGGATGAGAGAGAGACCATGAACTATGTTTTATATTTTATTACCTTTAACAAATGTTTCCTCTCTTTTGAACAAAGGGACCGTAGTTCTTATTTTGTATTGGTCACCCTGAACACACTTTTCACTGTCCAGGAACTGCTCCCCTTTGATCTCATTGCAAAGCTTCGCTAGCTAGTGAAGACTCTCCTAACTTCCCTCTTTCTGGCACAAAATGTCTTGTGTTTCCACTCCTTTTCTTCTCCTTGCTGTGGGTCCTGAAGTAAATTTCACTACATTATGCCTTCCATCTGATTCCATTTGCATCCTTCAAGATTCATAATATCAGTTACTACTCCTCTCTACCATGAATCTTCCTATCACAGGTTATTTTCCTTGTCTTCCATTTTGTTCACTCTGTTCTCTCATTCTGCTTCCCCCTCCAACTCCAAATGCCAGTGGACCCCACTCAGTCTCTGCTCTATTGCCACCCCTTCCTTTGGCAGTTCAGCCTTCCTGGCCACTGTGCTGCTAACACTGCTTAATTGAAGGATATTTGTACCTCTGCTATTCCACCAACTATCATCCTTTATGTCAGAGTTTCACGACATAACTTTCAGTGTCTGAAAGTTACTGGTTGTTTGTTGAAAGCTATTCCTGTACTGGCAAATTCCCACTTCCAGTGTGCTCCTAATGTCTTCAGGATGGACAGCAACCTCCTCACATCCAAGCCTTTTCTCCAGCTCTGACCCTCCTTCCAGACTAACATCTCACTACTTTGTTTTCTGTACTCAGGGCCGGAATCAAACTGTCACTCATTATTGCAGAGGCTGTTTGCTAACTCCATGCCCTGATTCATTTAAGACCCTGCATCTGGAGTGATCTTTCCATTTTCCATAAGCAGGAATTCTACAATTTTTTATGTACCAACTGAAATTCCTCATCTTTCATAAAGACTTCATTAGATCGCTAGGTGCGGTGGCTCACGCCTGTAATCCCAGTACATTGAGAGGCTGAGGCGGATAGATCACCTGAGTCAGGAGTTCAAGACCAGCCTGACCAACATGGAGAAACCCCATCTCTACTAAAAATACAAAATTAGTGAGGCATGGTGGCATGTGCCTGTAATCCCAGCTACTTGGGAGACTGAGGCAGGAGAATCATTTGAACCTGGGAGGCAGAGGTTACAGTGAGCCGAGATCGCACCATTGCACTCCAGCCTGGGCAACAAGAGTGAAACTCTGTCTCAAAAAAAAAAAAAGACTTTATTAGTTCTAGAAGTAAATGACCCCCGGCACTTAGCATAATATCATGGGAATAGTAGATACTCAACAGAAATGTATTAATTAAAAATGAATAATAATAATATAGATACTTGGAAACAAAATAACTTAACATGAAAGAGAACTAATAAAACAATTCACTTATCAAGAGGCAAATCTTTGATCCAAAAGAGCCAGTGGTACCAAGAATATATTTGGCTGATGTTAGAAATATTTAAACGAATGTCACAGGATGGACCAAGATTTAAGTCATTCATTTTAGAGAGTGGATCTGATTCCAGAAGGGAGAACTCTGTTAGCACCTGACGTGTCAATGTTAGAAAAATACATTTTCAGGCTTATCATTTAAGAGTTTCTGACTGCAGGCAAACAAGACATAGATGAGGTTCTCAGTGAGAATTGAACAAGGAAGATAAATTTGTAAGGGCTGAAGTGCTTTAGTAAAGAAACATGCGTCTAACCCCTGTGCTCTTTCTTCCACTACTGTTCTGAACGTGATTTTGTGGATTCACAAAGGCAGCACAAATGAAAGAGATGGAAAAGGACAGGCTAGTAACATTCAAAAGGAAGCAAAAGCTGTCTGGATTCAGGCTGATAACGCTGAATTTGTCTAGGGACGGATTCTCTTGAAATTTGCACTTGATGCTCAAGAGGCTATACTAAGAATTATCAGCAATAAGAAGGCACTCTAATTTAGCTTATGAAGCAGTTATTGCTCTGGTTGAATAGACATTGATTAGAAATTGGAAGAATGTGCTGTAGTAGGTCAGAGTTTTATCATGTATGTTTCAAAAACGGGAAGTTCAACCCAAAATATAAACCATACTTAGTGGTAGACTTTGTAAGATTGTACTTACTTATGATGAACCTGGCATTTGCTGTTGTATAACGTTGTAGAGGAACTTGCAATCTCAGAAAAGAGAAAAAGCACAGAAAAAGCTGCCTCAGAGGAAAAGAAAATACAGATGAGAGGAACATAAAGTTACTTTATATAACAGAAGATTTATTTTACAATTAACATTCTACTCAAAATATTAAAATAAAAATGAAATACTTAAACTTTAGCAAAATGTAAGGATTTTTTGCTAAAATGTGAAGCAAAAAATTTACATTTTTTTTTCGCAGCCTATGGATCAAGCCTATGGATCAAATTTAAGCATCAAATGTGAAGAAAAAGGGAGTAAACAAAACAATACAAAATTTCGTACCTATTTAATAAAATTAATTAACTGTAACAAGTTAAATATATCTTAAAGAACACTGAATTTATATTCTTTTACATGCCTATATGAAAATGGCAAGTTTACCCTGTGGAATATTATGCAGAAGTTTTAAAAGAATAAATTCTATTTTGATGTGCTGGAATGAGCATATATCTATGTCATAATACTAAATCAAAGAGAAAGAGAGAAAAGACTTCATGAACAATATATGTGACATGATATGGATGCCTGTGTGTATGGATATACAGATATATATGAAAGAGAGAGAGAATCCCTTATCTGGAACGCTTGGAACCAGAAGTGTTCTGGACTTCAACTTTTCACAAATTTTGGAATGTTGACATTATACTTACCAGTTGAGTATCCCTAATCCAAAAATCTAAAATTGAAAATGTTTCAATGAGAATTTCCTTTGAGCTTCAAAAAGTTTCAAATTTTGGAGCATTTTAGATTTCCTATTTTCAGATTAAGGACACTTGGATAATCAACCTGTATGTGTGTGTACATATATATTTGTATGTGTGTGTGTGTATGCGTCTAAGTAAATGTTTTGAATCTACACACACCCCCCACACACACCCACACACCCACACACACATTAGAAGGAGACCGCTAAAACTAAGGATGCCCACAGAACTGATAACAGTAGTTAAGTCTAGGCAATGGGAAGGGTAAGCACAAAAGGTAGAAAGGGTTACTGAAGAAATAATTTCCCCTTCTCTTTATTATTTATACATATTATAATAAGAATGAATTGAGTCTCTACTTTTAAATTTACATGAATTGTATCTCTAAAACTGGAGATCTGAATTCACCAGTGGCATGTGGATGCTAATCTCTATTTATCAAATGGTGAATATATAACATTCTATATGTAATAACATTGCTGCAATTATGCCTTTCCAGGGTTTTCTCTAACTTCCTCAGTAACTTAAGATGAGCTACAAGCAAGGCCAGTTGCCTACATTTCAGAATCTAAACTTTAGGAAAAAGCTTCTTTATTTACCACACAGATTTTTTTTTTTTTTTAGACTTGCTCTGTCTTGCTAAGACAGAGAGTCTTACTCTATCACTCAGCTGGAGGGCAGTGGCACGATCTCAGCTCACTGCAGCCTCTGTCTCCCGGGTTCAAGTGATTCTCCTGCCTCAGCCTCCTGAGTAGCTGGGATTACAGATGTGTGCCACCACACCTGGCTAAGTTTTGTATTTTTAGTAGAGATAGGATTTCACCACGTTGGCCAGGCTCGTTTTGAACTCCTGACCTCCAGTAATCTGCCCATCTCGGCCTCCCAAAGTGCTCAAATTACAGATATGAGCCACCACGCCTGGCTAGGTTTCAATGTATTCTTAAATAACTGCTCCAACCATATGGAAGATTAAGTTATATCTGATATCTATAACAACATACAAATGTACCTTAGAGATATTGCAGTTTCAGTTCCAGACCACTGCAATAAAGTAAATATTGAAACAAAGTGAGTCACAGGAATGTTTTGGTTTTCTAGAGCATTAAAAATTATGTTTATACTACATTGTGGTCTATTAACTGTACAATAGCATTATGTCTCAAAGACAATGTATATATCTTAATTTAAAATACTTTATTACTAAAAAATGCTACTGATCATTTGAGCTTTCGGTGAGTCATTATCATTTCCTTGCAGAGGGTCTTGTCTTGATGTTGATGGCTGCTGACTGACCAGGGTGGTGGTTGCTGAAGTTGGAGTGACTGTAGCAATTTCTTAAAATAAGACAATAAGGAAGTTTGCCACATCAATTGATTCTTCCTTTCATGAAATATTTCTCTGTAGCACACAATGCTGTTTGACAGCATTTTACTCAGAGTAGAACTTCTTTCAAAATTGGAATCAATTCTCTCAAACCTTGCCATTACTTTATCAACTAAGTTTATGTAATATCCTAAATCCCTTGTTGTCATTTCAACAATGTTCACATTCTCAAGATTCCTTCTCAAGAAACCACCTTCTTTGCTTATCTGTAAGAAGCAATTCCTCATCCATTCAAGTTTGATCATGAGATTGTAGCAGTTCAGACACATTTTCAGGTTCCAGGTCTAATTCTCGTTCTCTTTCTATTTCCACCACATCTGCATTTACTTCTTCCACTGAAGTCTTGAACTCCTCAAAGTCATCCACAACTGTTGGAACCAGCTTCTTTCAAGCTCTTGTTCATGTTGATATTTTGAACTCCTCCTATATTCACAACTGTTTTTAATGGCATCTACAATGATGAACTCTTTCCAAAAGATTTTCAATTCATTTTTCCTAGATTTATCAAAGGAATCACTATTTATGGCAGCCATCGCCTTATGAAACATAATTCTTAAATAAGACTTGGAAGTTGAAATTACACCTTGATCCATAGGCTGCAGAATGGGTGTTGTGTTAGCAGGCATGAAATTATTAATCTATTTGTACATCTCCATCAGAGCTCTTAGGTAACCAGGTGTGTTGTCATTGAGCAATAACATTTTGAAAGGAATCTTTTTTCTCTGAGCATTGACTCAACAATGGGTTTAAATATTTCATCAACCATACTGTAAACGGATGTGCTGTCACCCAGATTAGTTCTTCCACTTATAGCACACAGGTAGAGTAGACTTAGCATAATTCTTAAGGACCTTAGGATTTTTGGAATGGTAAATAAATGTTGCCTTCAACTTAAAATCACCAGCTGCATTAGCCCCTAACAAGAAACTCAGGGTCTGTCCTTTGAAGTTTTGAAGTCAGGCAATGACATCTCTCTAGTTATGGAAGTCCTAGATGGCATATTCTTCCAATAGAAGACTGTGGCATCTCCACTGATAATCTATTTTTTTCATGTAGATTAAAATTAAATCGATGAGCTTAGCTGTATCTTCCAGATAACTTGCTATCGTTTCTCTGTCAGACTTGCTGCTCCACCTTGCACTTTTATGTTATTGAGAGAGCTTTCGTTAAACCTCATTACCCAAGCTCGGCTGACTTCCAACTTTTCTTCTGTAGCTTCCTTACCTCTCTCAGCTTTCAAGACACTGAAGAGAGTTAAGGCCTTGCTCTGGATTAGGCTTTGGCTGAAGAGAATGTTATGACTGGTTTGATCTTGTATCCAGATCACTAAAACATTCTTCATACAGCCATAAGCTTTCTGATGGTTCATGTTTTCATTGTAGCAGCACTTTTAATCTCCTTCAATAACTTTTTTATTTTTTTTGCTTTCACAACTTAGCTAACTGTTTGGCACAAGACACTTTTGACATGCCTTTCTCACTAAGCTTAATCGTTTCTAATTTTTGATTTAAAGTGAGAGACATGGCTCTTCCTTTCACTTGAATACTTAGAGGCCATTGTAGCGTTTTTAATTGGCCTAATTTTAATATTGTTGTGTCTCAAGGTATAGGGAGGCTCGAGGAGAGGGAAAGAGATGGGGGAGCAGCTGAATGGTGAAGCAGTCAGAACACACATACAACATTTATTAAGTTCACCATCTTATTTGGGCATAATTTGTAGCACCCCAAAACAACTATATTTACATCAAAGATTACCAATCATAAATTATCATAATAGATATAATAATAAGAAATGTGAGATATTGCTAGAATTACCAAAACATGACCCAGAGACATGAAGTGAGTGCATGCTGTTGGGAATTAGATGGTGCTGATAGACTTGCCCAACATGGGGTTGCCAAAAACCTTCAATTTGTAAAAACTGCAGTATCTGCAAAGCACAAAAAAGTAAAGTGCAATAAGACAAGTATGCTTGTACTTTTTTTGGGGGGGGGGTGGGGAGTCTTTAATACTTTTATTAAGATTTTACCACAAATTCTACAGAAAATAAAAAATCCAGAAATAATTACTACATGCAATTCCAAACTGATTACTGTTGCTTCAGTTTTTTCTTTTACATCTGAATCACATTTGACAGTTGGCTAGTTAAACATTCTTTTAGCTATTCTGCAGACAATAATTATCCTTCCTTTTATTCTAAATCTTTATGCAAACCATATGGCACATTTAGAAATTTTGCAGGCTCTAATTAAAAGTGCCCATTCAAATTAAACAAGGTCATCAGAGAAGCCATATTGAAATCTACCATAATATTTTAAGAAAAACTACCCTCAGATAGCAATATCACAGGCTCATTGTCATTTAAATCTATGCAGTCTTCATATTTATTTGTAACAGAAAAGATCAGAAAACAAAGCATATCACTTGTTGGTCTTTGAAACATGCAAAGAAAGCTAAAATGTCAGATATTCAAATAGGTAGGTAAAGAAAGCAGCAACTGCTGAATTACATGTGCCAAGTTATGAGTGTCCCTCAGCTCAAAACAGCTCAATTTGCACTCATTAAATGTGTCATCCTCTGCTCATGATAGACTAGTGTAGTGGATGCTATCAGATCTACAACCTTGATCGCCTTTCAGTAATGAAGGCTTCCACCCTGCATGCCAGGAGTACTGCCAGTCTACAGCTTTTAGCTGTCACCCCTCCTTGGGGTGCTTTTGCTGAAGATAGCCCCCTTATCCAAGGACATGTTTGGGATAGCACAAATCCAGTAACTAGTTCATGTGGAGTGTAAAAGCCCAATCCCTGATCCTATGTGAGGACTACCGTGAAGGGCTATCCCAGCTTGAGAACATCCCCTAGGATGGACTGAAGTGTTTGTGTGACTGCATCACCCTCTATTTTCTCCCATCCATTCCTGTTTCCTTGACTTTCCATTCACTGTTGGTGAGCCTAAGAGCACTCCGTATAAAACGCTTGCTCATGTATCTTCATCTCAGAGTGTGCTTCCTGGGAACCCATCTTGTGACAATTCATTTAAAAATCAGGCTTAAAACCAAATAGGAAACAAAATAATTCACAAGAAAAAAATTTCAAAAAATATAGTGAAATGTTAGTGATGGAAACCATTTGGCTCCCATCTTTCTGGGAATATATATTTCTGAACATGCAACATGTTTCTGTAAAACAACATTTTACTATCAATTAATTTCTAAGAACGAGTCTATTGGTGGAAACCTGAATTTCCTCTCTGAGGCTCTCCTGAGATTAAAGCAAAAAAAAAAAAAAAGGTTTAATAAAGAGAGATAAAATTGTGGTAAAGAATAGATGTTTATTAAATGCAATTAAAATGATAGGTAATTGAACATAAGTGGAAAGATCATTAAAATGGAAGCCTGTGTTCAAAAACCTGGACAAAATCCCATAGGCATTTTAACTGAAAAAGGTAAAACACAGCAAAAGAGTGACAAATTCTTTAGTTACATAAAACAACATCAAGAGAAGATACTTTTTTAAAAGGCAGAGCTTTGATGTGTTTTCTTAGAAATAATAGTGGCAGATAAATTTCTGGTTAACTGAATCAATAAAAAACAGATATTTACTAATAATATCACTCTGTGAGGTTATGTGGAAGACACAAAATATTAATACTCAGCCCCCATCATCAATAAATGTCAAATGTAATTTAACAAAACTTCCCTGAGACAAACCTTTTCAAGTTTTTTTTTCAACTTTTAATTTTTGTGGGTACATAGTAGGTATGTATCTATAGGGGTACATGAGATTCTTTGATACACACATGTGATGCATAATAATCACATAATGGAGAATGGGGTATGCATCGCTTCAAGGATTTATCTTTTATGATACAAATAATCCAATTTTGTTCTTTCAGTTATTTAAAAACATACAACTACATTATGATTAACCATACTCACCACATTGTGCTATCAAATACTAACTCTTTTTTCATTCTGCTTTTTTTTTTTTTTTTTTTTTTGTAGCCATAAACCATCTCCATCTTTCTCACTACGCTTCTACCCCTACTACCCTTCTCAGCCTCTGGTAACCCGTTTTCTATTCTCTGTCCATGAGTTCAATTGTTTTGATTTTTAGATCCCACAAATAAGTGAGAACATGTGATGTTTGTCTTTCTGTGCCTGGCTTATTTCACTTAACGTAATGACCTCCAGTTCCATCCATGTTGTTGCAAGTTACAGGATTTCATTATTTTTTTAATGGCTGAATAGTATTCCATTGTGTGCATGTGCCATATTTTCTTTATCCATTCATCTGTTGATGGACACTCAGATTGTTTCCAAATTGTGGCTATTGTGAACAGTGCTGCAACAGATATGAGAGTGCAAATATCTCTTCCATAAACTGATGTCCTTTTTGGGAGGTGTATATACCCAGCACAGAGATTGCTGGGTCATATGGTAGCTCAATTTCTAGTTTTTGTGAGACACCTCCAAACTGTTCTCCATAGTGGTTTTACTAATTTACATTCCCAACCAACAACGTACAAGAGTTCTCTTCTCTCCATGTGGACACCAGCATTTGTAATTGTCTGTCTTCTGAATAAGAGCCGTTTTCACTGAGATGAGGTGGTATTTCATAGTTTTGAGCTGGATCTCTCTGATGATCAACAAGCTTTTTCTTAAAGAAGACATACAAAAATTCATAAATTCTGTATGCACTTTTAAGTGAAGCTGCAATTTTTTTTAACCAAGTGGAAAGTTGAATAAAGGAAAGATACTCTTGCTTAATTTTATCTAATTTTTAATTTATATTACAAGGTAAAAAATGCTCTATTATTTGTTAGAATCATCTTTATTTTTATTTGCTACAAATGCTTGGTAATTGTTTCATATATGTCACTCAGTGTAAAAGAAAACTTCAACTATAATTCTAATAAACTCTGAACAAAATACCCTCAAGATTCTCTAAAAAATTTCTTTAAGCAAGAGTAATAACATTTGTTATAAGTACAGAAATTACAAAATAAGTATATAAAGATTTATTTTAAAATACATTATTCTGAGTATGAATTTTGACGTTTGGTGTCCTTTTCTTTAATAAAAATATATTAGAGATTTTTATAGCTGAGATTTTCAAATTTAATTGTTCAGAAATATATTTTGAGCCCAGAAAAATACTTTCTCTTACTTTTAAATACCCACACATCCAAATGTATCTCTAATATTTTTATGAATATTTTCACAGAAATTTAATACACATATTTCCCATTTAAATCATACATTATCAAAATGTCATCTCAAATATAATGTGCTGAATCTTTCTAATATCAACTTATGAAAGATTATTTTTTATTAAGAGCAACATGCATATTTAAAAGCTACTGTTTATTTCCTCACACCAAACTCACAAAGTTCAAGACCATGAATATACTTTCTTTTTTACATTAATGGGGGGAAAATGAATAATCTAGCAACTGATCTTAAAAACATTTCTAAACATAGAAAGGAGGAAGCAAATTAGTTTTAATACAGTGAATACAGTTCAGCATGCTCATTAGCATTGTATCCAAACCTCTTAGAATACTGTATTAAAGACCTGACAATATCCTTAGGGGATAGTCTTTTTTTAATATATACTTGTCTCTCTGAAATATTAAGAGAAAACAAAAAAGGTTAATTTACTTTCCACCTCCTCTATTCCCACCTCTTCATAAGATGAAAGACAAAGGTGACTTTGGCTGATAAATTCTTGGGTAATTCTAGCTCACTAAGATTATTTTGTGTGATACTGCTGGTAATACTTATCAATTCTAAAATCTACTTAATATTTTCAAATATGTCAGTGAATGAGTTCAATGAAAGAATAGAGAAGTGAAGAAGACCCAGATTACAGACTGAATCCCAGGATGAAATCTACAGAAATTATTTTATTATCTGGAGGCCATTAATTACTGTTTTTTTTTACTATTAAGCAGACACTATACACGTATATCTTTATTTTCAAAAAGAGAAAGAAGCATGAATAACCTTGTCCAATCCATAATGAAAAACCTCCAATTGACTTAATGTATATATATCATTTTGTATCTGCCTTATATCCCTATAAAGGGTGACACAGTACTCTCTTCTCCTCTAAATAAGTGATGATAGATAGATATTATAGATGGATGGATGGATAGATAGACAGGTGGACATCAGAATTTTAAAACTAGAGCTTACACAATCTTCTTAATGTAAGGAAATAGGTACTTACCCTGTGTTCAAGCTTACCGCATGCATAAACATTTAAAACTATTATTATGATTATAAAGGTAACACAATTACTATTGTTACAAGATGGAGCCAACATCACGACTTTTCTAACACTTTTTATATTTCCCCAAATTGTCTCTGCACTCAAGGCTAGTAAAATTCCCTTCAAGTTGTTTAGGCTTTCAAACCTGCAGCATCACAACCATTTTATGAAGCAAGTAGATCCAAGATCCAGGGAAGGAGTGCCTAAAATGTAGGTGAGGAGAGCAGATCAGATGAAGAAATGGGTGAAAAAAACCTTTTATATTCCAGATCCCTAGTGCCATGGTAGGAAGAAATGCATTATGATTGGGATATACTATTCTACTTGCCATAATTCTAAGTTAGAAAAGATTTCAAATTAAAAAAATTTTGTGCTAAGCAAAATCCTAGAAGCTTTAGTTATTCTAAATGACTGGTTCCTGGAGATGCTAAGATTGTCTTGGTAGTGCTTAGAATTTTTATAAACACAGGGACACTGACTGATTGCTTTATCCAAAGATACATCCCAATCACTCAGAATAGAATTCACAGAGCACAAATAGTTCATTTGACTAATATTCCTGAAGTCACTCAGCACACTACTATTTGCATATTGTAAAAGATTTAATGAAAAATTCATAGAGGACTTGATTACGCTAATGACTTTGGTTATATTGGGCCTTTCTTTATAAACCTGGATAAAGTAATGTTAATAATACTAGCCTACTTTTGTGTCTTGTTTTATAGCACTTACAGATGCAGCCTATTTTTTAAACAAGTGTTGCTGGAAGGAGAATTAGCAGATAAGATATTGGTAAATGAGGAAATTAGGGTAATTTAATGCATTGGTTTAAATCTAAATTTTTTTTAGCATATTAGTGTTTTGCCCGACCAAGTACCAGTAGCTAAATGTACACTACACAACTTCAGGACTATGTACAATGTCTTTCTTACTCCATATTCTTCCCCTTAACTTAGGTTAACAAAATCCATGCTCTTAGAAGCAAACACCCATTGCACTTTGTATACTTTGACCTGCCTTCATAGCTAAAAAGCCTCAATTCTTCCTTAACCCCCCCTTTAAATAAGCCAACTTTTCTCTCTCCCTCTCTTTCTCTCTCTCTCTCCTTTTTCTCTTAGGGCAAAGATCTATATTTACTGCAGAATTGATTTATTAGGAATTTCATTAGTCTTTGAAATTGCAATAGTTTTGTTATGAATATGGTCATTTTAAACAGAGCTCAAGTTATAAAGTTGCATTTGTTTTAGTATTGTGTCCTTAGTTTTAAAATTTCATTAATGATTTTTTGGGCTATGAGGTTTTCTAGGAACACATATTACAGTAGAAATACTTGTACACTGTGTATTTTGATCATCTTAACAAACTTATGAGGCTCATAATCTTGTGAAATGAAGCTTCATCACTGTGACTGACAATAAATAAATAAATAAATAAATAAATAAATAAACTTATGAGGTAGGCAGGGCTATTTCCTCCATTTCACAGATGAAGAAACAGAAGTTCAGAGAGCTTAGGTGTTCACCCATAGCACCTGGCAAGTAATGGTCAAAAAGAATCAGGAGCCCTGGCCTGCTGATTTGTATTCTAATGTTCTTCATATAGTAACATACTCACCATCATTAATAATTATCTGCATATGAAAGCTGAAACTGGACCCCTTCCTTACACTTTACACAAAAATTAACCCCATGTGGAGTAGAGATTTAAACATAAGACCTAACACCATAAAACCCTAGAAGAAAACCTAGGCAATAACATTCAGGGCATAGGCATGGGCAAGGACTTTATGACTAAAATACCAAAAGCAATGGCAACAAAAGCCAAAATAGACAAATGGGATCTAA